>PITA01020053.1:0-35916 GCA_004023965.1 Spilogale gracilis | reverse complement strand
GGGCGCCTGGGTGGCTCAGTTGGTTAAGCAACTGCCTTCGGCTCAGGTCATGATCCCGGAGACCCGGGATCGAGCCCCACATCGGGCTGCCTGCTCGGCGGGAAGCCTGCTTCTCCCTCTCTCACTCCCCCTGCTTGTGTTCCCTCTCTGGCTGTGTTTCTCTCTGTCAAATAAATAAATAAAATCTTTAAAAAAAAAATAAAAAATAAAAACTAGGTTTTATATAGTCTCATTTTTAATGTCTCAGTCGAAAGAAAAGATATCCTGATTTGAATTACTCTAGCTCAGAAAATTCCTAATGTTTAACTTATATTCTCTTTTATTCAATTGTCGTTCTTCGGACCATCTTAAAAAAGCAATTTTTCTCATAATTTCCCTCTTAAATCATTGTAGGTAATCTCAATATTTCATCTGTCTCAAGCTCATAGTGTTATTTAAATTTGCAGAAAATCTGAAGTTAACTAAGATTTTCCTTTAATTTTTCATTTTTGATGAAATGATGCAGTTTTTAAAAAATTTTATTTCAGTATTATATCTTAATCTCATAAAAATGGTAAGAAAATCCCATGAGACTTTAGAATTTGTAAATTTCTTTGTCTATTTCATATTTCATTTGGTGTCTAAACCACATCTCAAAATTATGTGCAGAATGGAGCTGTTGATTTTTTCTTTGTTCTCCAGATAGAAACCTAGATATCTCCCTTTAACCATGCCTTATCCTCAGCCATCTGACACATTTAATCTAAAATAAATCCTAATGTTTGCAGCTCTAAAATGTAATCTAAATCCGCCCATAATTTTAATCTCTATTGAACCACCCTTGTGCAGTTCACCATTATGTCTTGCTTAGGGTTTCACAATAGCCTCCTGTCTGGTTTCTTTGCTTCTATTCTCACACCCTTTCTAGTTTATTTCCAATAAAGCAGCCAAGTGATCTTGTAACTCATGAATCAAGTCATGTCACTACTCACATTAAGTCTTCCTAAGACTTTCCTGAACTAAGAACAGCATTCAGATTGCTTGGTTTAACAGCTCCTGCCTATCCTTCCAACCTTGTCTAAGATCACAAACACATTCTCCTCAGTGTCCCCACCACTCCCTCAGTAGTGCTCGGTGTCATGCTCCTGTCATAGTGGTTTCCTCTTTTCTGTGACAAGCCACTTTCTACATCAGGGTCTTCTTACATTCTGATTCTTATGCCTGGAAGGTTCTTCCCTACATTCTTCACATGGCTGACCTTTTTCTTCCTCTTTGGATCTCACCTTAGATGACACTTCTTCAAGGAACCCTTCTCCATCCCCCATAACAAAAGTTGACCTCTCTCTTATTATCATATCATCTTAATTTCATTATGACACCTCTCAAATATGTAATTATCTTGTGTAATATAATTATTTATTTATTTTTCGTCCTCCAGTAGAATGTAAGCTCCAGTATCATAATCACTTATTTCTCCAAGGAACTGTTCCTTTTAGTGGGAAATGGTATGTAGAAACCAAGATCTGGGTGCTATGTGTGCACCTTGTTATTGGGGTATGGTTATCTCCAGTCCTTCTCAATGGATACAACTGTGTAACTCAACTTATATTTCATATAGTATACATCTCTATAGTTATTAAAAACAGTGGCCTGTATTCTTCAAAAATGTCAAGGTCATATATGACAAATAAAGACTGAAGAAATATTCCAGATTAGAAGAGATTAAAAGGCATCATATCTAAAGGTAATGTGACATCCTGGAATGGATCTTGGATTGGTAAGAATTTATAATATTTATATATACCTCTTTATTGGAAGAATTGATACACTTTCAATATAGACTATGGATTAGATTAGATCATAATACTGTATAGATGTCAAATGTCTCGATTATGTGCTGTGGTTATGCATGAGAATGTCTTTGTTCTCAAGAAATACACAATAAAGAATTAGAGATGAAACGTCACCAAGTCTGCTACTCATTTTCACAAAGAAATACACTCCTATTTATCTCTTCTGTTTCTCTCTCTCATTCATCTATTGAGAGAAATCTCTCTCTCTCATCCAGCTACTGAGAGAAATAGAGAAAGAGAATAACTAGCAACTGAGAGAAGTTGCAAATAATTAAATCTGAATAAAAGGTGGGTGAGAGTTCTTTGTTTTACAATTTTTAATAGGTTTATGAAAATTTATAAAGAATCTTCCATTGATACTGCTTTGAATAAATGAGGACTGAAACAGCTTCTTTTTCCTTTTTCAAGTAAAAAGCAAAGAGCTTGAAGTGAGTAGCAGCATATACAACACACAAAACCAGAATTCTTTACAAAGGGCAAATGAAAACAAGATTCATTAACATCACTTTATTCTTAATTAGGAGATTTTAGAACTGTTTTACTCAACCAGTACTAGTCCATCAGGTGCAAAGCCACAGAGGAGAATATTATTTCTTAGTTTTTTTTTTTTCCTTCACAAAGAGAAAAGTCTTCTAAACAGCTTAAACTTGCCTAAAGCAATTTCAAGATGACCTAACTCTCCCCAAGTGACTTCTCAAATTCTTAAACTATTATCTTTTTGTTCAAACCCCTTTTCTAACTTTTTCCCAATTACACCAGCCATATAATTGCTAAGCTAAGATTCCTATAGAGTATCTCTATCAAAGGATCAGGATAGGGAATGATAAACCTCTTAACAAAAACTTAATTCTGATTCTTTTCCCAGATTAAGGTATCTTAGCAACCTGTGAAGCATTTTATCTACTGATTCTATCACTTGGAGCACTTCGTTGAACCCTTGAATTGACCTTATACCTGTGTGTTTCCTCTCTTGTTAGTTTTGTTGGTCCAGGTTATATAAAATGAGGTTGGCAAACAAAAAGCAGTGTGACCACACATGTGTAAATGTATTTAGCCTTTAACACCACAGTTGATTATTTATAAACTTATGAACCAGAATCTTTATTTCTGTTATTTGTCTCCTGGGAATAACAGGTCTAGCTCTGCTCCATGGGGGTTAGTGATGAGGAATGGGAGTTTGGTTTTAGCTAATACAAGGATCTGAGATGAAAGAAGAGTTGAAGCAAAAGTATTCTAGATTTGAATCTTGGGAATATGAACTGATGGGATCAAAGAACTACTGTCAATGGTATTGGGAAATTGTGTGTGATACAAGCAAGCACATTTACTATTGGTGACACTTTCTTCATCGTGCCTTTACCTCACATGCTACTGTACTTCATCTTGGTCATGAATCCTCCTAATCCTCCTAGCTGTGTGGCAGTGTTGCAGATCTGGTCTTTCATCTTCTCTTTTGCTCTGTCTCCTCGCATTCACTAAATAACCACATCTACTCCCAGGGCCTTAAAAGCAACCATTCTCTGGACAGTGTTTTCGTTTTTGTTTTTGCTTTTGGTTTTTTTTGTTGTTGTTGTTTTTAGCCTATAGCCTGGACCTCTCCAGACTTAGATTCTAGACTCCTACAATCCTACAAAGAGGCCTACTCCAGTTAAGTATATGTAATAGATATCCAAAACAAACTCCAGATTTTTAAAACCTAAAATCCATGATTTCTCCTACAGATTCTCAGCTTTAGTAGTGAGCAATTCTATTCTTCCTATTACTCAGGACAAAATAATTCCTGACAATTTTCTTTCTATCATACCTGACGTGAAATACCAGTAGCAAATCTAGAGGCATTGCTTTCAAAATGTCAAAACCAGAGCACTTTTTATCACCTTTATCATTATCACTAAGTCTGAATAGTGTGATGCCTTGTCTGGATTACTGCAATATCTATTCATTGGTCTACTGTATTCTTCCCTTGCTTGTACAGACCCCACAGCCAGAGGGATCCTCTTAAAGAATATGTCTGATCATGTCTTTTCCTCTGGTCAAGACTCTTTGATAGTTAATCCAGACTTCTTCTCATGGTTTAGAAGCAAGCCCCTGTTTGGGGTGGGCCCCACTCCCTGACCTATTGACCACAATTTTGTCATTTGCTCCAACCTAGTCTTATTGATCTTTCTGTCATTCTTTAAACAGACCAAACATACTTCCCCTTTAGTATCTTTGAACTTCCTGACTCCACTGGCTGGGATGCAGTTTCTCCAAGTATGCTCAGCTTCTGCACCCATGGCAGTATATCAGAGAGTTTTCCCAACCATTCTTTTTGTTCTTGCTGTTTAAGATTTATTTATTTATTTGAGAGAGAGAGAGAGAGAGAGAGAGCAGGAAGAGGGGCAGAGGGAGAGGGAGATCCTCAAGTAGACTCCCCATTGAGCATGGAGCCTGACATGTGGTTCAATCCCAGGACTCTGAGATCATGACCTTAGCTGAAACCAAGATCAGAAGCTTAACTGACTGAGCCACCCGGGTGCTCCTTCCCAACCATTATTTTTTTTTTTTTTTTTTTTTTTTTTTTAAGATTTTATTTATTTGACAGAGAGAAACACAGCCAGAGAGGGAACACAAGCAGGGGGAGTGAGAGAGGGAGAAGCAGGCTTCCCGCCGAGCAGGGAGCCCAATGTGGGACTCGATCCCGGGTCTCTGGGACCATGACCTGAGCCAAAGGCAGTCACTTAACCAACTGAGCCACTCAGGTGCCCCCCTTCCCAACCATTCTTAACTAAAGCGGCATAACCACCATCAGTCATGTCACTGTATATTCCATTTCCTGTTTTTTTTTTCCCAGTAAATATTGTCTTGTTATTTGTTATTTGTTTTTCTGTTTTTTAAAATTTCATAAAAAGAAAATTTTATTTTTTTAAATTTAGATTTAATGAATTGGCATGTACTTTATAGTTAGATTCAGAGGTAGAATTTAGTGTTTCATCAGATGCATAGAACACCCAGTGCTCATTATATCACATACTCTCCTTAATGCCCATCACCCAATTACTTTATCCCTCTACCCGCCTCCCCTCCAGAAACCCTCAATTTGTTTCCTAGACTTGAGAGTCTCGTGTGGTATGTCTCTTTCTTGTCTTTCAGTTTCACCAAAATATCCATGAAAGCACAGACCATTGTGTGTTGCTTTCCTTAATATGCAGGACAGTGTCAGGCATACATAGATGACTAATAACCAATGTGAGATAAATGAATTAATTGCATTTTTTTTCTATGTAGAAGAAGTAGATATAATAAACTACAAACCTTTTCACGTTTTAGATAACATTCTAGAATGGGTAACTGAAATGAAGATTTGTAATTATTGAAGAAAGAATATGAAACCTTATTTGTGTGTCCTCCTTTAAGCTCATCTGTAAAATAGGGACAATAATATCTTTTTAGTCTACTACAAAAACTTGATATGAGCACTAAATGAGATGATATGTGGGAAACATTTACAATATTACAACACCCAGTCTCTATATGACCATCTTGTGCATGAGAACTCCTTTGTGCTTCACTGAATTTCAGATGTTTTATTTTTCCTACCTTTTTTTTTTTTTTGGTCTGATCAGTAAAAGATTGGTTAACACAAGCTTAGAAGATTCCTTACTAGAAAGCATCACTATTTACTTTTTTTTATTCGCATTATTCTCAATAACCTAGATAAAAATTTTGGAAACATGTTAAATTTCATAGATGCTGAAATCCTGAGAATAGTTAATTCAGTGAATTACGAAATTAACATGGAAAAATGTTGATGAGCTCGACCCTGGGTCAAAATCACATGCTGCACCAAAGCGAAGAGACCTGCACTTTGAGATCATGCTAGTTACTTCACACATACAGTGCATTTGAGGCTCACGATAAAAAGGAACAACCAGACATTGTCATATGCCTATCCAAACATTGAAACCAAGTCTCAGAGAGGTTAAGTAGCTTCTTGAAGGTCACAGAGCTAATATGATGTAGACTGAATGCAAATGAGTAATTCTCTAACTTTGAAATTCATGCTCTTTCCTTTATGCTGCAAAGATTCTTTCGTACAGTGTAAAAAAATATAGTCAGATTCATAACGAGGCTAGGTGGCAACATAGAAAAAAATTGACATTACCCTTAAGCCTTTAGATATGGTTGTCAAAGAATGACTAAACTAAAGCTTAGATTGTGTTCCTAGATTGGTGGATCCATTGAGATGATGGTGAGAACTCAGATTATTGTTGCAATTTTGTTTGAATTTGGATATTGTATTTGAAGGACTGTAGTAAAGCTGATTACTCCAGGATGAGTATTTGGGATGACTAAAGTCCTCACAAAATATTCTAAGAGAAATGGGTGAAGAAATTAGGGATGTGTTAACTGGGGTGGGAGGGGGGAAGAGTCAGAAGTTACTGGCAGTTACATAGACCAGAAATTTTAGTCATTCAATACAGCTCCAAACAATAAAACTATGACCATGAGAAGCTAAGTTTCTCAAGTGAAATACGCTATTGCAAGCGTTCTTGAATTTTTTTTTAACTGGAGGAGTTCAAAGAAAACAAACATGATCATGGTAGGGAAGTTTCAAGAGGCACCCAAGTATCAAAGAGTAGATTGAACTAAATAACCTTTGGGTCTGTTCTGACACTTGGATTTCATGCTTTGTCAGAAGAGACAGTTGGTCTGCATCAGCTTGTTAGGAGGTTTAGGCCTCCTAACAAGGAGGTGTGGCTATCTCATCCTATATGAGAATGAAAAATACATATATAATTAAAACAGTATCTGGGTCTCAGCTGATACCTTTACGCTTCCCCAAAATGGCACAAAATAGACTTGAACCCCAAATTCTATGCCTTGAGGAAATGCGTTGATACCGTGTCACATGAATTATTGGAGTCAAAGATGGGTCAGGAGGAGAAGTTTGCATTTTTTAGACTTCCCAGATCCCTGGGCCAGCATAGAACTGAAACTAAGTTTTCTCAGAATCAAAATGAAACAAAATAAAGCAAGAGTCCCACAAACGTTCGTGAATTGAGTGATACTTAATAAAGTTTAAAAGGGGTTTGGTGCCTGGATGGCTCAGTTGGTCAAGCTTCTGGTTTTAGTTCAAGTCATGATCCCAGGATGCCTTAATCAAGCTCCAAGTTGTGCTCCCTGCTTTTCAGGGAGTCTGCTTCTCCCTCTCCCTCTGCTCCTCCCCAAGCTCGTGCTCCTGCTCTCTCTCTCTCTCAAATAAATAAAATCTTTAAAAAAATAATAAAGCTTAAAGGGGAGTAGGTGGAGAGGAAGTATGGTCTATATGGTAGCAAAGAAACTAAACTGGGGCATGAGCTTTGTCTGATTTCAAAATATCCTTGAGCCACCAACCACAGGGAAATATCACTGGCCTTTCAATCGTCATCTGCTTTACCCTCTTAAAATTCATAATGATGCTTCTCCTTTCTTTTTCCTCAATCCCATCTCCTCATTTCCTGCCTCAGAACTGTCTCAGGAATTTCAATTTCTTCTCACTCTTGAAGGGCAGCTTCCTCAGCCCTCAAGCTCTAGAATTCACCTCAGACTCATCATCACAAACTGCAATTTCCCAAGGTACTCCTTAGAGTTGAAGGACCTGCTCATCATAGAAGTCACAATCCTTAGAAAGAGTAATAGCATTAGAACAATTTATTAGCATTTCAAATTTATTATTTCAGTCATCATACAGAACTGATTTTTAAAAATACTGAACATCTGAGGAAATTTTTTGTCAAATCCCCTATTCCAAGATTAAATAACAAGAGACAGGTTAGCATAGTGATCTGGAGGCAAACAGATTTTTTTTCTGGCCTTGTTTTGACTTGACTGGCTCTGCCACTTTGGGCGGGTCACTTAACTTCTCCGATTTTTTGATTCTTTCATCCCCAAATGTGATTAATAGAATGCATTAGTGCCATATGGCTTAAGTCAAAGAATGTGTGTTGAGTACTTCACACACTCCTTTTCATCTGGTCAGTGTTCTAGAAGTTTTTACACCATTACAAATAAAGTTTCCTTATTCAAAGATCTTTTTAAATTTTCTAAACTCAAGATAAATTTTTCAATGACCACTGAAAATTTAGCTTGACAGATTTGAAGAATATACTAAGGATATTTACCACTAATATTTTTTCTTCTGCCTGTCATTTGCCAAACTGTCACTAAGATTTCTTGAAAATACACTTCAATAGTTTCTGTATTGAAAGCAATTTATTTGACTGGCAGAATGATAGAGGAACTATTAGATAAATACATTTTACCAATTTTACAACTTTCCCTGGTAGCATGATATCAAGATTAGATACTATGATCCTAAGTAATCAAGCTGACCTTTGGCAAAATTGTAAATTAGAAATAGTTTAATTTAGTACCAACTTTCTTTTCATTAAATACCTATCCCCATTTTAGACAAAGTTCCAGTCCTGCGCTGTTGGATAGGACATCTATTCTCACATGTATCTATATACATTTAAATTAAAATTCATTAAAATTAAATAAAATTTGAAATTTGAAAATCAGTTACCCAGCTGGACTGGTCACATTTCACAGGCTCAAAAGCCATGTGTCAAGGGGCTACTGTATCGGAGCATGTGCATATAAAACATGTTCCATCATTGCAGGAAATTCTATTGGATAGTGTCACCCAAAACTCAAATAACTTGTATCATTTCTTGGTCTGGCACCTTCAAAACTGTTTCTTGTTAGGTGTCATCATTCTAATGCTTTCTATCTCTGAGATTTTCCTGTACTTTGTTTTATATTATCCAGTAATAGAAAGGGGCTAATGGGGAGGGAGCCCAGGGATGATTTCCAGGTAAATGAATGGGTAACTATCCATCCTCTAGAGTAGTATTATTCAGAAAGTGGTTCTAGGATGATTGTCATCCTAATCAACTGAAATATTGTTTAAATGTGAAGTTCTTGGGCCCCACTTTAAACCCCCTCAATGTGCCTTTGAATCAGCTTTCTCAGTCATTGTAATGGAATGCTGAAGTCTGATGGTCATCACTGAAAGGAGCCACAATAACGGATTTCCAGTAACCAGAATCCTTAGAGTTGGATGTTAATTTGCACAGAAATGGAATGCAATGTCAAGTTTAGGTAGCAGAGGAGATATTTTTGGAAGGATTATTGTTATTGATCTTTAACTTACACAATGGAAGG
This sequence comes from Spilogale gracilis, assembly GCA_004023965.1. Lineage (NCBI taxonomy): Eukaryota > Metazoa > Chordata > Mammalia > Carnivora > Mephitidae > Spilogale > Spilogale gracilis. The sequence goes on along the minus strand of PITA01020053.1, from coordinate 26,896 downwards.
CCATCTACTTGGGGGGCTCATTGCAGAAGTACTTGCTGGCATAATTCAATTCATAAAGCCCACTTACTAAAAGAATTAAAAAAAAAAGAGTTTATTCTTGACATGAGATATTTTCTTTTCTTTTTTTTTTTAAGTCTATTTATTTATTTAACAGATTGAGAGAGAGAGAAAGCACAAGCAGGGGGAGTGGGAGAGGAAGAAGCAGGATCCCCAGGGATCAGAGAGCCTGATGAGGGGCTTGAGCTGAAGGCAGAGACTCAACTGACTGAGCCACTCAGGCGCCCTAGTATTTTCTTTATTAATGTTTTAGAATCATGTTTACTTGTGAATGTTTTCATTTCATTTTATTATCATTGCAATTTTGTATTTATGTTATTGAAGAAAAATATTGACTACATCATGAATTTGCCTGTCATCCTTGCGCAAAACCCATGCTAATCTTCTCTTTATCATTCCAATTTTGGTAATATGCCCCAGAGTGAGCACTATTATTATTTACTGAAGTACAGTTGAGAAAACTGTAAGATTTTAAAGCATACAATGTAATGATTTGATATATGTGTATATTATGAAAGGGGAAATCATGTTAACATTTGTAATTTGGTTTTATTTCATTTATAATTTGATTTTATGTTATTTAAATTTCCCTTGAGAGGGGCGCCTGGGTGGCTCAGTTGGTTAAGCGACTGCCTTCGGCTCAGGTCATGATCCCGGAGTCCCAGGATCGAGTCCCACATCGGGCTCCCTGCTCGGCAGGAAGCCTGCTTCTCCCTCTCTCACTCCCCCTGCTTGTGTTCCCTCTCTGGCTGTGTTTCTTTCTGTCAAATAAATAAAATCTTAAAAAAAAATTTAAATTTCCCTTGAGAAACAAAGAATTTTTAAAAGAACCTTTAAAGGAAAAAATTAATAGAAGAGGAAAAAAATTGGGAAAAACTTAAAAAAATAGACTTTTTAAACAAAATTGAAAGCAAGAGCTTAACCAAGGAGACAAAAAAGTAAAACAGGCAAAACCAGAAGTGAAAGCAAACAGTGAAAAGTTTTCTGGCCAGTCTTATCAAGGAAGAAAAGAAAGGAAATAGTTAAACAGTACTAAGAATAAGAAAGGGAGAATATAAACATGGATATAGACAATATTTAAGTAATTACAAAGAAGGCAATCTAGGTCGCCTGGGTGGCTCAGTGGGTTAAAGCCTCTGCCTTCAGCTCAGGTCATGATCTCCGGGTCCTGGGATGAAGCCGCATAGGGTTCGCTTCTCAGCAGGGAGCCTGCTTCCTCCTCTCTCTCTGCCTGCCTCTCTGCCTGCTTGTGATCTCTCTCTGTCAAATAAATAAATAAAATCTTAAAAAAAAAACACAACAAATAAGGCAATCTGGTAGAAAAGATTTTTTTTTTTAAGATTTTATTTTATTTATTTGACAGAGAGAAACACAGCCAGAAAGGGAACACAAGCAGGGGTTATGAGAGAGAAGCAGACTTCCCGCCAAGCAGGGAGCCGGCCAGGCTCAATCCCAGGACTCCAGGATCACGACCTGAGCTGAAGGCAGACGCTTAAGGATTGAGCCACCCAGGCACTCCTCTGGTAGAAAAATCTTAAGTGAAGTTTTGTTTTACTATTTATCTAGACTTATCATAAAGTGTATAATAATTAAAGCAAAGCAATTTGCCGCTAATAGACTAAAACAATAGAATGGAGAACTTAGAAAGAAGCACTCAAAGATGAGGAAGTTTCCTATAGGAAAAAGGTGATATGGCTAAGCACCAGGGGAAAAAGCGTGGGAGCAAGTGACTATCCACTTATATCCACATTGGGTTCCGAACTTGAACCATAATATAACTCCAGATGCATTAAAATTTTAAATGTGAAAAAACAGTAAGATAAAATAAACTAGAAGTAGTTAAAAGAGCTACTTTATCTCCTTTCACCAAATTTGACAATTTTTTTTTTAACCTCTGAACTATCTATTCTGGTAAAACAGATGAAATATGAAACAGGATATTCAGTCATGGAAAGATCTCTGTAATTATTGTTTGCAAAGTCAGTTTATAGAAAAAAGGCATGATATGATCCCAGTTTTGTTATCAAAAACAAGCGTAATGAAAGGGAAGGTAAACAGAGTGTAACAAATATATGTTAATATTCTGAAAGAGGATGTGTATAAACAAAGATCTATAATGATACAAATAGCTACAAATAGTTAAATTTCTGAGATTAGGGACACCTTTAACTTCATATAGAACTGTAATATCTGACATATTTATAAGAATTTTCTACTTTTATGAATTTAAAAAAAAATAACTCAAGAATTAAATAGACCAAACAAAAGGAGAGTTTTGTTTTGTTTTACAAAATTTCAGTTTATAATTATTAGAGCTATAACTAAGTCAAGGAAACTGTCTAAACTTCCTGAGATCCTGTGTCCACTCATGATGGAGATGTAGAGATGAAAGGTTGAATGTTTATTTAAAACAGATTCTTCTTTATATTTAAACTATTTGAAAAAGAAAACTCCAGTATGAAAACAATATGAATATAACACATGAGTTTCCAATAGATATATATGTTGAAGCTCTCGAAGTCCCTGGGCAGGTGATAAAGTTCAAGCAAAGATCTAGTTCTTCCATGAGAAGAAAGTTTTAATATGCTTCAGGACCCCGAGAAATGCCATCTGCATGTTGCTTATTAGTCCGGAGACCATCAGAAACACAGAAAGCAAGATTCTGACAAGCTAGTTTTAGTTTGCTTTAGAACAATTTCATCTTGCTCAATAGAATATAGGACTTAAAATCTGAGACCTGGACAGAAGGATGTATGTTTGCCTCTGAATCCCAGAGTTCTTTGTTCTAAGAAATAGGAGGGGCAAAGAACCAAGTAACCAAATATACTAAAAAAAAAAAAAAAAAAAAAAAAAAAAAAAAAAAAAAAAAAAAAAAAAAAAGCAGTTGCCTCTGTAAAAGTTCAGAGATTTTACAGGCCCTAAACCAAGAACCTTGAGTCTACCTGTCACTCAGGATCCCAGAATGTAGAGATTTCACTTGGGAAAGAATGTTTTTGTCTCTTAACCTAAAGCAAATTCAACTGAACCATCCAGTTGGACCATTAGAGGATACAACTAAGGACTAAGACCTTTTGTTTAAGTCCCAAATGATAGTAGTTGAACAAATGAAACACCGGCAACAACAAAGAAAAAGAAGTATGTGTGATTTGCCATGAGCTAATTCAAGGGGTAAATTATTGAATCATCAAAATTAAAATAGAAAATTTCATCATTCCAAAGGGATGAAATAGGATAGTGTGCTGTAGTCATGACAAAATGCTCCCAGATTCATGCTTTTCCAAATACCTTGTTTTACTGCCTAAATTGTGAACAAAACAAAATTGTTGACTCTGTTATCTGCCTCCCTCTCAGACAACAACCCCTGCCATGACCGGAGCTTCTTCTCCCTGTTCTCCTCCACCCATCCCATCTTCCTTGCTTTCACTGAACAGGCTAAAGTCTAGGACGTGTTGCTCATGTGAAACAACAACTGAACTGAAAAGTGAATTGTTTATTTAACTTAAGGACAATGACCCAAAGTCGGTGATGCAGACCTTATTTCATAATTAAAAATGGCAATTTCCCTGCTTCTCAGCATGAACACTAGCATTAATTGAACATGGCACTGTGTCGAGTTCTTCATTCAACATTCCATAAAGAAGTTTAAATTTTTATTGCTTAATACAGGTGAGAAAACTGAGAAAAGCTAGAAATATCAGAGTTGAGAGTAAAACTCTGCCTCCTCCTCCTTTTTTAAAAAGATTCATTTATTTATTTGTTTTAGAAAGAGTGAGAGTGCATGAGGGGACTGTGGGGGGTGCAGAGGGAGAGTCTCAAGCAGAATCTGCCCTGAGCTAGACTCGGGGGTAGATCTCACGACCCTGTAAAAAATTCTGCCTTCCTAACCAGTATTCTGTATTAATTCCTCTGAGGTTATATGTAAATTGGATTATATGTATATAAATGAAGATCCCTTGCATTGCTGTACATTAAAAAAAACCAAAACTTCTCGAGTTTTCTTGCAATGGTTGGCATAAGGTTTTGCTCATTCTCAGTATAAAAGAAGTCTTTGTCAATGTATACACACACACTCGCACACACGCATGCACACACGCACACACACGCACACACACACACACAGGAGTGCTATCCATGTTTTCCCTCAAAGCTATAAAAAGGTTACCTAATCTAAAAAAAAAGATATTCAGCTTCACATCTTATGAGATCCTCTATAGTTTTAATATCTGTCATGCCCTGCAGCTATCCCCCAGCAATAAACTATACATAGGAATCATAGTGTAAGGGGAAAATAAAGATATATAGTGACATCAATATGTGAAAAAAAAACATTTGGAAATTCAGTGAGAATATTAATAAACTCAGTGAAAAATTTGGTCAAACATTTTTATATTATATAGACAAAAATAAATGAATAGTTAGCTCAGTGGAATAGGTATTTTGGGATTATTTGAAAATAAAATGACAAAGTATTCTAACTATTATTTCAAAATTATTCTTTTGTGAATTTGGCCATTTAATTTTCGTGTTAGGTCTGCTTACAAATAGGTGAGGTATAAACAAATGTTTAAAGTTCTGGTCAATGGATTGTATTCTACTCAGAGGAATAATAAATTAGCTATTTCCAGGGTTTTTCCTGCAAAAAGTATATTTTAGAATATTGGTGTGGGAATGATGTAACATATAAGACATTCATTTATGGTGGTCAATAACTCAAATCTCCTAATCAAATTAAACAAGTAGATTCTTGGGGCGCCTGGGTGGCTCAGTTGGTTAAGCGACTGCCTTCGGCTCAGGTCATGATCCTGAAGACCGGGATCGAGTCCCACATTGGGTTCCCTGCTCAGCCGGAAGCCTGCTTCTCCCTCTCTCACTCCCCCTGCTTGTGTTCCCTCTCTGGCTGTGTTTCTCTCTTTCAAATAAATAAAATCTTTTAAAAAAAAACAACAAGTAGATTCTTCTAAAGATATTCTCTTCTACTCCTGAAGATGAAATAGAGCCATCCCAGGAAAATATTGACATGTAGCCTTGAGGTAAAGAAGATGGCTGATGACAGAAAGAAATTCCAAAAATGCATCCTGAGGACGGAAACTGTGGTGACCTTGAAAAGAAACAACTTGGAGGAACTATAGGAGAATTTGTCTGGAGGATCCCGTGGAGAGGTAGACAAGTTCCCATTGAGAGAAAAGAGGAAGGCATGTGCTTCCATTTTTATTTTGGTTTTTGATCTTTTTATTATGGTAAAATACTTGTAAAGCTTACCATTGTAATCATTTTTAGATGTATCATTCAGTGTCATTAGTCATTAAATATATTCATATTTTATCATTTCATTTTTCACATTTCACATTTCATATTCACATTTCATTAGATATATTCACATTTTCATCATTCCAAACTGAAACTCCAAACCCACTAAATAATAATTCCCATTTCTCTCTCCCCTCAGCCCACAATGAATACTATTCTACTTTTAATCTCTATGAATTTGACCACTTTGGGTACCTCATATACCATAGACTGAGTGTTTTTGTCCCTCCCAAATTCATATCTGAAATACTAATCCCCAGTGGGACGGTGTTAGGAAGTGGGACTTTGGTAAGCTTTGCTGTCATGAATTGGATTAGTACCCTTACAAAAGAGACCTTGTCCCTTCTGCCCTGTGCGGAAGCAGCAAGAAGATGACTGTCTTTAAACCAGAAAGCTGGCTCTTACACCAGACACAGACTCTTCTAGTGCCTTGAACTCGACTTCCTGACCTCCAGAACCAGGAGAAATGAGTATTTGTTATTTATAAGTTACCGAGTGTATGGTATTTTATTATAGAAGCCCAAACTAAAACATTTTGTAAGTAGAAATATACAGCATTTGTCTCTTTGTGCCTGATTTATTTCACTTCAGATAATGTTTCCAAGTTTCTTCCATGTAGCCTTGAGGTAAAGAAGATGGCTGATGACAGAAAGAAATTCCAAAAATGGATCCTGAGGACGGAAACTGTGGTGACCTTGAAAAGAAACAACTTGGAGGAACTATAGGAGTGTATCATGTATCAGAATGTCATTCCTTTTTAAGGATGAATAATATTCCATTGTATGGATATACCTCTTCTTGTTTATCCATTCATTTGTCACAGGACATCTGGCTTTTCAATCATTAGGTGATTGTGAATAGTGCTTCTGTGAACATGGGTATACAAAGATCTATTAGAATTCCTGCTTTCAGCTTTTTTAAGTATGTACCCAGAAGTGGTGTTTTTAAATTTTAGAACTTTTTATTAGCATATAACATATAGAGTGGTACACAGATCATAAGTGTAGAGATTAATGAATTGTCTTTAAGCAAACACACCAAGTGATCAGCAGGGAGATTAAAAAGCGGAACCTCAAACCCCACCCCTGTTTGGCCTCAATCCCTCCCCACAGGAGCCCAACCTCCTGACTTAACCCCTCAGATCTGTCTTGTCTGATTATGAACTTTATACATATGGAACAACACAATATGTACTCATTTTTTATTAGGTTTAGGAGACTATAAAATTATGTTTCTGGAATTAACATAACATTTGTGAGGTCTTAAAAAAATTCATGTTGTCACAATGTAGGTTTCATTGGTCCATTCTCCCTAATACATACCATTCCAATATGTGTATATTGCACAATTTATTTGCTCTTTCTGTGATTGATGAGAATTGCATTTCCATTTTTTAGTCTTTTATATTTTCCACTTTTATTGGAAAATAACTGACATATATCACTTTATAAGTTTAAAGCACATATGATGGTTTGATTTATATATATTGCAAAATGATTACCACCATCTTATTCTTACAAAAAACAGGTGGTAGAGACTGGTAGAGGGAATCAGGGTGTTGGGCTTCAGGTCTGACCACTTTTACTTCTACTGTAAGAAAAGAAATTAATGAGGCAGCTATACTTTGTTTTTAAAAAAGCAACTAATTGCCATTTGACTTTCAATCTGTACATCGAGTTCTCCTTAATCTGGTAGTACATCCATTCAAGCATGGCTTTCTGAGTCTAGAGAAATTCTCTTCTTTTATTCTTACCTGAGGGATGCCTACCTGGACAATCTGGCAATTTCTCTTTTCCCCTCAATACCAAAGGGTGTTGGTTTACCCATTTGGTATACCCATACCAAAGAATATTCTCATTCTGTATTTTATTTTTTTTTTAAGATTTCATTTTATTTATCTGACAGAGAGAAGCACAGCCAGAGAGGGAACACAGCAGGGGGAGTGAGAGCGGGAGAAGCAGGCTCCCCACTGAGCAGGGACCCCAATGCGGGGCTTGATCCTGGGACTCTGGGATCATGACCTGAGCAGAAAGCAGATGCTTAATGACTGAGCCACCCAGGAGCCACCTCATTCTATATTTTAATGTGAAAGCAGTTTAGAGGCCTTGCCATAGGAGTTGTATTTCAAAGAACTGAAGTGGTGTGGTAGTGAGGTGTTGGTTAAAGAATGGGTATCCAACCTAAGCAGGCATCTCTTGCTTTTTCTATTATAGCCACAGGATTTGTAACTCCTGATATACTCTGTGGACTCCTTTTGACTCAACTCTCCCTCCAAACTTCTTCTCTACTCTCTCAGCACCGGACCACCAGAGCACATTCCACACAATTTACAATCATCCCCCACAATCATCCCAGAGAGATCCTAGCTTGTTTCTCTAGTTTCTACAGCACCTTCCCACCCCAACCCCTCACTCCTGCTCCCAAGCACTGTCTTGAAGAGCCATATACTTTCTTTTTTTAAAGTATTTTTTTGGCTTTTAAAAAGTGAGCTTTATGCCCAATGTGGGGCTTTAACACAAGATCCTGAGATAAAGAGTTGCACACTCTATTGACGGAGCCATCCAGGTGCCCCAAAGATCTGTGTATTTTCAAACTCATGGTCCAAAATGTCTTCTGCCTTAAATTATTTGTCTCTTAAAAGTGCTCATTTGGATGGATAGCACACAACATACACCTACCGTTCACTTTGCAATAGTTATTTTGTATTTCATATAATCAAAAAACTCTCGTAATAAGGTAAAGAATAAAGGAAGAATGGCTAAAAATCTTTAAGCTTTTGGATAGATTGGATTCAGAATTTCTGCTTTTATGGATTGCAGTAATGAATTCTGTTCATGTTGGTTCATCTTTGTTTATGGCAATGAGATTCAGTGCAAAGAACGTGAATGCTAGGATGGAATTGTGTCCCCCCAAATCCATAAGTTGAAGTCATAAATCCCATGTGACTGTATTTTGAGATAGGGCTTTTAGGAGGTAATCTGTGTTAAGTGAGATCATAAGAATGGGGCTATAGTATTAACGGCTTTATACAGAAAGGTAGGGAGAGATTTTTCTTTCTTCTACTGCCATGTGAGGACACAGCAAGCAGGTGCTAATTACAAGTCAGGAAGAGGGCTCCAATCAGGTACCGAGTGTCTCTACACCTTGACCTTGGACTTCCCCACCTCAAGAACTGTCAGAAGTAAATTTTTATTGTTTAAACCATCTTGTCTGTGGCATTTTGTTATGGCAGCCTGAGCTGAATAAAACAGTGTGTCTGAAGCTCTATGCTTTGAAGAGTCACTTTTGCTTTTTGAGACTCAGTTTTTAATTTATAAATTGTCAGTAATATTCCTTATTTCCCCCAAGTAGCTGGGAATATCATTGAGATAACATGTCCGAAGTATGATAGATACAAAGTAGATTCTTAAAAGTTACTTCATTTCCCCTTACATCCTTTTTTATTTTTTAACCACCTGAGCACAGCTATAAAATGTAAGGGGCACATATAGGTTGCCACCATTTTTCAGGCATAATAATAAAAATAATTAAAAATTACTGAGAATTTATGGATCATGTGCTATAGCTAGCACTTTATTTGCATGATCTCATTGCATCCTTACAGACACTTTAAAAGAAACATTGTTATTCCCTTTAACAAATAAGGAAACAGACTCAGAGAAGACAAATAACTTCTCAAGATTACATAGTTATTATAGAGTGGATCTGGGATTTATATCCATGTCTGTGTACTCCCTGGGCTGTGTTCTTAACCATTTTCTTATCCCCAGGTGTATGATCATTGTTTATTCAACCCAAAGGGCACAGGAGATTCAATCATTGCTCTCATGCAATTCGCTATCAGTAGGAAAGGCAAAAGTGAAAATCAGTAATTAGTAAATAGTGTGATAAATGTTAAATCTGCATAAGATATTATTGAGTACAGAGGGCAGATGCCAGTTGTCTGAGGAGGCCAGAAAATAGTTACCAAATCAGTTTGCTGGACTGCCAAGGTAGAGAAGGACCTTTCAGACTGAGGGCTCAAAGACCAAGAAGCATAAGGACAAGGGAGCTTTGGAGACCTCCATGTAGTTCTGGGAGCCTACGGTGAAGGACACAGGCTAGGAAAATGTAGTCAGTGAAGCAGGAGAGTTTTGTAGGGTCCAGAATGTGAAGAACATTTATATGACATTCAAATGAAGAACATTTATATGACATTTTAACTCTCTGCTACAGAATATATGTGTGAGAAAGCCATTCTTATACATCTCCCTCCTTGAGACAGTTTCATCATAGAAAGGAATGCATCTTGTTCATCTCTGAGTATCCAATGCCTAGCAAGGGTAGTTACTCAGCAAATACTTGCTGGACAAAAAGGTGAATGAATGAATGAATAAAAGAGCAGTGTTAAGCACATCACAGTATATATTTTGACTGCAGGGGTATGGGGTTAGAGGGTGCCAAGAATAGGATAAGAGACAACAATGAAGAAGAAATTTTCCAGCAAAAGTATAGTGAGAGGGCTATTGGAAGGTTATTCAAGAGAAGGACTGTCATTTACCAATATAGAAAACACAGAGGGTTGTGTGGGGGCAGGGTGAGGTGGAGAAGGAGAGAAGTAACTTTCAAGAGAAAACAGGTGGGTTTGGGATATGTTGAGTGGGAAATGGTTGGATTTATTTTCACTTGGGTTTGGAAGTTAGAGCTAAAGGTCATGCTCTGAAAACCTTGGCAATACCTGTTGACATTGGCAGAGAGAAGGTACAGACAAGGTACAGACTAGAGTGAGTTCTGGAGTTGAAACTTAGAAAAAAACAAGTGCTTTCCAGAGATTCATACATAACAGAGAATCTTATTTTTCATCAAGGATAGAGAAAGAGGAGCCTAGAATGTGGGCTTAGGCAGAGTAAGGGATAAGATGAATCTTGTGGCATGAAATCTAAGGAAAATTCAAGGGGGTGTGTTTTCAATGGGATTAAATTCTGCAGAAAGGAGTAAATTTAGCACTATTTGCTATGTGCTGTTTGACAGTATATTTACTGGGGGGAAATTATGTGATATCTATGGAATTAATTTTAAAACAATTTTTAGGGGGTCGCTTTTCTTCGTGCTATATTTTTTCTATGACTTGGATGCATTTTATGTTCAGCAGTGGAAATTGAGCATTTTTAAAAAGTAATCATACCCCCAAATGACATTTTCATGAAAAAAAAAAAAAGAAAGATGTTAACACAGTGTAATACCAAGAGGATACAGTGAATGCAATTACATGTTTGCTCAAGGCATCATTAAGTAAGCTGGTGGTAGGTAGAAAAAATAAGAGACCCAAATGGAAATTTCTGAGCAACTGGTGTATTGACTTTTCTATTGGGAGGTACTCTTTTATTTATTATTTTTAAAGTACTTCTTTTTTTCTTTTTAAAGATTTATTTATTTATTTATTTGCCAGAGAGAGAAATCACAAGTAGGCAGAGAGGCAGGCAGAGAGAGAGAGGAGGAAGCAGGCTCCCTGCCAAGCAGAGAGCCAGATGCGGGCCTCAATCCCAGGACCCCAAGATCATGACCTGAGCCGAACGCAGAGGCCTTAACCCCCTGAGCCACCCAGGTGCCCGGGAAGTACTCTTTAGGATAGTATGGTAATATAATATCTCTGGAATATATGGGAATATTCTTAGAGGTCTTGAAGAGAATGAAATTATTACAAATAGAGGCATAACTGAAGATTTGGCATAGTAATTTATTTATAAAAAGGATTGTTTTCATGGTTGTGAAGAACATGCTCTTCTGTTTTTGCTCTTTTGTTTTCAATTTTTTAGAAATTTAAATTATGATCTTTAAATATTTGTTAAGACTAACAAATATGCATACCTGTCTAAGTGTCTGTGCTATGCAAAGGGAAAACAAGTCTCTAGTTTTTACAAAGAATTATTGAACATAGGGCACCTGGGTGGCTCAGAGGGTTAAAGCCTCTGCTTTCGGCTCAGGTCATGATCTCAGGGTCCTGGGATTGAGTCCCACATCAGGCTCTCTGCTCAGCAGGGAGCCTGCTTCCTCCTCTCTCTCTGCCTGCCTCTCTGCCTACTTGTGATCTCTCTCTGTCAAATAAATAAATTAAATCTTTAAAAAAAAGAATTATTGAACATATAACATATAAAAGAAAAAGGTACATAAGTGTGTCACTTGATGCACTCAATGATTTTTTTCACAAAATGAACACAGCTGTAAAATCTATACCCAGACCAAGACACAGAACAACAGCAGCACCCCGGATGTCTTCTTTAATCTCCCTCCCAACCACTAAGAGTAAACACCATCTGTCTATATGACATAAAAATCTAAATTTTTAAATACTAGATTTGATTTGATTCTCTACCTTGTAAATGGATAACAGTTCACTGAAGATGGTGCATTTATTGGTTTACTTGTTTTCTTCTTTATTTAGGCTTTACACTTGTCCCTGGCAGGGATCATGACTTATTCTGCTCATGCTTGCTGAAAGGGTCTGGTGCAGGGCTGGGAATGTGGTAAGCATGCAATTATTAAATTGGCTAATAAAAATGGAATGCAGTGGAAGCCAAGAAAATCTGAGAACAATTAGAATCTGGAATTATTCCCTATGATAAGGGGTTTTGGTCTTGGTGGCACTGATGGACCAGCAAATACCGGGACCAATTCTCATTCTGAGTTTGACTCAGGACAGGGCAGAGAGAGAATAATAATTCTCTAGGGCTGGTTTTAGGTCTTGTGTGATAGGATATCAGAGAAGAGGATTGATAATTGCATCATTTCTGGATCTGTTATGACATCAAGAAGATACTCTAATCTGACAAATTTTTTCTATAGGAGAGAATGTGGGCAAGACGTTTTCCTTCTATTCTTCGGGGAGGTTAAAAGAATGCCTTTGTTGAGATTGCAAGGAGGTTATAGTTGAAGGAAATGAATTTTACCAGTAATATTTTTATCATTGTTGTTCATTCTACATATATTTTAGCATTTTCTCTCCATGTAGTTACCAATAAAAATTAGACACACTTAAAATGATCATTAATTATACATTTTGCTGCATTTAATTTATCTAAATGCTGTCAGTAATCTTGATTTTCTTATTCTTCTATTGTAGAAGTGACTTTTAATTCAATGATACTAAAAATAATTAAGATTAAGTGACTGCTTACTATAAACCAGCCCTATAATTTACATAAATGAACCCATTCTAGTCTTGCAATTATAACACCTCTATTATATGCTGTCCTCATTTTAAGGAAATGAGGCTTAAAGAAGTTCAACTACTGGCCAAAGCCATAAATCAAGTGGGTCTTTTGGGATCCAAATCCAGGTCTGTCTGACTCCTATAACGTACTTCAGTATCTTATCAATCCTTATGTTTTGAGCTTTTACACACTGTTAAATACTCAACACAGTTTACTGAAGTATTGTTTTGTTTAATGACTCAGCTGAAATCCTTTTAACTAGAAAATACAGCAGTCCTGAGTGGAGGTGTTGGGGGTGGGGGTGGGGAGGGTTGGGGTCGCGCTGTCTCTGGTGTTGGCAGTTGTGCAGGGAGATATCGCAAGGATATGAAACTAGAAGGAAAGATTCCCAAGTATTACATTCAACTCAGATTGGAGTATTATGGAAAGGCATCCTTGACAATGCTATACATGGATCCAGGACTTGAATGTCTGACCAATTTAGTTAAGTTTTTGGGTACATGTGTTGTTTCTGGAAGTTCCATTTAAAAAGTAAAGGCTATCTGTCAGTTTCTGTTATTACTTCAGCATGAATTAAATGAACATATTGTAAGAAACGGCACAAAGGGTATCACAACAGTGAGAGGCAAACTACCAGCTAGGGGTGCTCAGAAAGGCAAAGTGGTCTCTTGAGAGGAGAAGACAAAGATATCTTAGGCTCTCCGGGCACCTGGGTGGCTCAGTTGGGTAAGCGACTGCCTTCGGCTCAGGTCATGATCCTAGAGACCCAGGATCGAGCCCCACATCGGGCTCCCTGCTCGGCGGGAAGCCTGTTTCTCCCTCTCTCACTACCCCTGCTTGTGTTCCCTCTCTCGCTGTGTTTCTCTCTGTCAAATAAATAAGCAAAATCTTAAAAAAAAAAAAAAAAAGATATCTTAGGCTCTGATTGGCTCCCTAATAAAGGGAGTTGAAGGGAGAGGGCGATGGTCTTCTCTGGAGTAGGAGAGCATATTTCCAAGTGGTGCCTGTTCCCCTGGGATGCAGTAGGTGACTAAGGTCAAGCTCTCCATATAAAACTGGCCATGTAAATCTGTTCCCTGTTTCCCTGTAGGATGAGTGTTCATCTTAACGTGTCCCCCCAGCCCTTAGTGGCCAATTCTCTAGTCTTGTTTCACACTTGGCTTCCACTGTGGGTTTTTGGGCATCTTTGAACGTCTCCCAATATACCTTCAGGCACTTCTTAAGAGTATTTGCTATTTGAGAACTATTTTGAAAACAAATTAATGCTTTTGTCTGTGTATGATAAATTTTCTAAACTACTGAAACTCCATGAAACAGGGTTTTGACTGCTGTAATCTACAACTCTCCCCTGTATAATTTTAAGTGCAGCACAACACCAAATAGGTGACAAGGAAGCAGGTAGTAATAAAAATAAAATACTGATGGGGCACCTGGGTGGCTCAGTTGGTTAAGCCACTGCCTTCAGGTCAGGTCATGATCCTGGAGTCCCAGGATCCATTCCTACATCAGGCTCCCAGCTCCGTGCAGAATCTGCTTCTCCTTATGACCTTCTCCCCTCTCATACTCTCACTTACTCACTCTCTCTCAAATAAATAAATAAAATATTTTAAAAAATTAAAAATAAAATAGTATTATTTTGTCTTTTAAGAATTAATCACACATGTGATGAAATAGATCTATTCCTTTAAAACCTGGTAGATTACTTAGGCTATATCCAGAGAGAAATAGAATGCATTCAATTAAAAATGATTGAAAAATGTTATTCTTTATTTAAAATAGCTGTCACTTAAATTATTTATAGTTTTTATTCTCAACTCAAGAGTAAAAAGACAAATTTTCTATAACCAGATAGCTATTATAAAGCTAACCAGATACCTTTGTCTTTCTTCTTGCTTTTATATTAAGCCCTATAGACTAAGCTCTTGGCTATAAATAAAACTATTGATGTTAAAAGGTCATGGCTGTGACCTTTCACATGTTTCTTCTCCACTGTATCTATATACACTGTATACTTTACCCAGAGAAGAGATTCTTTATTTAAGAGAGCTTAAACTGTTCAAATTTGTAATGTACTGGGGATTTTGGAATGTCTAGGGGACTTAGTGGATAAAGAACTGACCTTTCATCTCTGAACCCAGACACAGTCCAACCTCAGATAAGTGAAAAAGTTTTGTGTCAGTTGCCTGTATGATAAACTGGTACCATCCACTATCTTCCAACCCAATTAAGCATTACTGGCAGATCTGTCCTCAAGAGGCACATGGAGTATAGAAATGGAATTACTTCTACTCCTGGAGAGGGTGTCTGAACCTTCAAGATAGGATTTTAAGGTTATAAATGGGAAGCATTGGCCAAAGTAGCATCTAAAGATAGAAATCCATAAACCCATGTGAAAACTACCCTCACTCCCATAATCGAATGCAAATTTTAGATACTGGGACATTTCCAAGTTTCGTGCTTTTAGCTTTTATTTGCTATGTCTTCAGAAGCAAATTGTAAAAAAATCTGTACTATTTTAATCTACAGGAAGAAAACACAACTTGAATGTAGCAGACAATAACAGATGTGTGTAGTGTTGCCATGCAGTAAAACTTGGGGCTCATAGTGCCAACCTAATGTTCACAGAGAAACACAGACTAGACTTTCTAACATACTAAGTAATACACAAATCCCCGCATTATCTGTTGGGATATGTGATGTGAAGTTGTGACAAGCTTTCATTTTATTATTTAGATTTCACTTCCTTCACATTAAAGTGAATTTCTTTTTCAAATAAACATTAAAAATAGTTAAAGGACACATAAACTTCCTGAGGACACCATTACTGTTTTTTTTTTTTTTAAATCTTTGATTTGTCAAATATGCAACCCAACAATGCACAGTAGATGTTCACTATCTACTTTATCATGAATGGATGAGTGATGATCAAAAGATGTACTATTGCATGTTGGGTGGCCATTGTAAGTTGGAAAAAACCTCTTTGGAATATTTCACTTTTGCAGAATTAATGAGAGAGAGGAAGTTGAACAATTCCTATAAAATATTCAAGTAATTTAAAATTTTAACAATGAAAGGTGTCAAATCTAACTTGAGAAGAGCCTTTAATGAAGGTAATACAGTGATGAAGTATCTTTATTTTTCTCCCTTAGAAGACAATGGCCATTGTCATTTAATTTAATTGGAGTAGAGCTTTATTTACATATCACTGAGAACTTTGTAATATGAAGTTGTATAGCAACTACTTTAAAATTAACAAAAGGAAAAAACACAGGGTTTTTCCTGTGGATATAGGACAAATGACAAGGAAAATCAAAGTGGAGAAAACCACTGACTTAAACCCTTTGGTTGGATTAGAGTTATTTTTATTTACTTTTTATATTTTTCTATATCTTTAAGTGCTGTACACTAAGCATACTTGTTACTTTCTTTTTTAAAAATATTTTATTTATTGGACAGAGAGAAACCCAGCTAGAGAGGGAACACGAGCAGGGGGACTGAAAGAGGGAGAAGCAGGCCTCCTGCTGAGCAGGAAGCCCCATGCCGGCTTGATCCCGGGTCTCCAGGATCATGACCTGAGCTGAAGGCAGATGCTTAACGACTGAGCCACCCAGGCGCCCCAATTTGTTACTTTCTTAACCAGGAAAAGTAACCTCTGAAACAACCTCTAAATTCTACCTGGTTACAACTTTCTCTGTAGCCATCATTCATGTTTGGAAAATTTAAATACAGTATTCATTCTATAAATTTGAAAAATCACTAAGTCCTTTGGACATCAAAAGGACAATACTTGAAGATGTTCCCGTGAGTAATTTGATTTGAAAGTTGAATGAAAGAAAACTCAATAAAAGTGAAGAATCCAAATTCAAGAGCCAAATTCTAGCAAAATGACTAGAAGGGACCAGGAACTTGAAAATACTTGAGGGGAATTGTGTTGAGTGGTTTCAAATGAAACACAGTAAGCCTATTTTGATTTATGTACATAGATGATCTGGATACTTCATATTCTTGGTTTTAAAACGGAGGGGGGCGGTGCCTGGGTGGCTCAGTAGGTTAAGCAGCTGCCTTTGGCTCAGGTCATGATCTCAGGGTCCAGGGACTGAGCCCTGCATCAGGCTCCCTTCTCTGCGAGGAGCCTGTTTCTCCCTTTCCCTCAGCCTGCCGCTCCCCTTGCTTGTGCTTTCCCTCTCTCTCTCAAATAAATTTTAAAAATCTTAAAAAAAGTAAAATAAAGAAAAGAACCAAGAGGCCCCAGATGAATCACTTGTGCTAAGCCCCACATCAACAAACTAAGACTTAATACCTAACCTAACTTCAGTTGCCGTCTCTCCCAGGAAAGTGCTATTTAACCAGTCTTGGAATCACCTGGTCAGCACTAGTGTGGTCTTGGGCCTGATAGACCCTCACCTCCCTTGAAACAGGCTTACCTCACCTCCTTCGGCTTCTAAAAGCCGTCTATTTTATACAGCTCTCCGAGCTCCTTTCTTTCTGTTGGATGAGATGCTTCCCCATTCATGAATCATTGAATAAAGCCAATCAGACCTTCAATTTCCTCAGGTTTTGGTTTTTTTAACAGTTGGTTTAGCCAAGAGTAATTAGATGAACCAAATCATTACTCAATAGTACTTTAGTGAAGACATTTAATGTGAATGGCAAAAATATTAACAAAATAGGAGTATTAATACAAAGAAGTAAAAACCTAGAAGGTAAGAGACTGAAAGATCAAGATATGAAATACCCAAACTGCTTTCAGATTGGAGGTGAGAAAATGATGTTACATTTTGTCTTCAAAGAGTAGATTAGAAATACAGACTGAAAATCTGAGAAAGATTGAAGCAGAATATTTTTGTGAGAAAAAGCAATAGCTAAAAATCAAGTTTTGTGACTAAGGATTTTTGGTTTTATGTTTTAAGATGACCTATTTTCTCCATATGGCTTTTCAAAGGGAGATTGGATATGATCAGTAAGAACCATTTAAAATGGCTTATCCTGGAAATATTATCTTCTTACACTCACTATTTTTCCTATCTAACAGCGGAAACTAAAAACAAAACCCTGAATTCTGATACCAGCACATATAAATTTTTGCCGAATCTTCTGTTTAGAGTTAGAGTTTTTTTGTTTGTTTGCTCTTAGAAATTATAGAAATAAAACTCTCGGTTAACTTTCCTTGTGGTAAATCACTGCATCCTCGGGGCAGAGCTATTCAACCCCAAAGGGCTGCAAAGATCATATTCATGTGAATGACATATTTTCATGACCTTTCTTAATGCGTCTCCTTTACAGCATGGGTAACACTTTTGGTTTAAAAAGCTACTTACTTATTAATTTAATATATGTGCACCACACCAGGCATGAAGATATGTCTACGTTTGCACCATTGTATCTGAAGTCCCCAATTGCATGACACCTAGTAGGTGCTTAATAACTGTTGAATAAATGATTAAATCAATGAACGCATAAAGCCTTTCTTCAGCTTTCATTTTGACTTAACTCACACTTAAGAAAACAGATGTTTGCAATCAGGCAGCCTTCTGTTGCTCAGAAATGATTTTTACTATTTGAAGCCTGAATAATACCTTGAAATTTTATTGACTCAGAAATACGCATTTTGCTAGAAACAAAACAAAAAGGAAATACACAGCCACCAACTCCACCAAAAATATTTAATACATAAAATACCAATTTAACTAAGAAAACACAAGTCACTAATGATCAGCATGCATATTTTTCTTCAAAATTTCTTTATACTTCTCACATGGAAAGACCTGGTTAGAGATGTCACATATGGTCATTTAAAACCATGTCCACTGATTTAATGTCTGCAGGCACTCGAAGCAAAGTAAAAGCCAAGAGAAGACCACTTGCTTTAAAGATGATAACACCTTTGGAATGTTAATAGTGTAAAACTTTCTAAAGGAAAATGATTTCTTTACTGAACAAGGAAAGAGTCAGATTGGCTTAGTCCATTTTGCACCTTTGTGCTAGGGAATCTGTAGGTTTAAATTACAGCAGCTTCAGTCTTTGCTTTTCAATCCCTTAATCCTTAAGGAGCATAGGTTTCAGTTCAAGACAACTTCACACAGAACATAAGAAAAGACTCTGTGAGCCTACCTCAAGTATGATGATCTTTTTTTCAGCTGTGATCTTTTGCTTGCATCCCATAGTAAAAATGACTTTGAGGCAAACCAGTGTCAAATAATTAATGCATTTTCAATGAAGGACTTTTTTCCACTCTGCTATAATGCAATGCATGAAAAGCAATAAATACTTTCATGTAAGCCACTTGTACCTGTGGTTTTCATCACTGTTTCACTGGGATCCTTCACATTAGAGAACCTTTGTGAGGTGCCTAAGCTGAAATGGAAAGAAAAGCTGGCTTGGGAGGTTTTACATCTGGTAGCCTACCCCATTACTTACAGGCTACATCTTTTTTTTTTTTAAAAAAAAGTTATACAGGTTGAATTGGGGCAATTATGTTCTGATCTAAGACATATATATTTGTCGATTATTTCCAGGTGTTTCTTAAAAAAACATGTTTTCTTGATCTATAATTAATATTTTGCTGATGGAGCTCTAGCAAAATGCCACAAAACCACTCACCATTTCTCCATGCTGCAAATGATATGAACTAATAGTAACCATATTAAGATTCTTAGGTTTTTAAGCATTATCCTAGTTTGTGTCACAACTATTATTTAAAATTATAATATCCAGGTGTTGTATATGGTATTTGATCAAAGGGGATGGAAATGTAATGAGTTATAAGCTTTCTCCCTGAGGACTCAAACTGTACATAATGGGAGAGGGTGTGATTTATTTTCTGAGTCATTCTGGAAACAGTTATAAAAACCTTTAGGTAAATGTTCGTAACCGGGGTTATTGAATCTGCTGATATTTACCATTTATGGGGGGGGGGTTGGTTATAGGAGTGCATTTTTTGGAGGGGAAAACCGAAGTAAAGTATCTTTAAAAAAACCCCTCTACATATCAGAAAACATTAGTATCACCTGCTGCTTTTTGTTTTCACTTGCCGATTTTTTAAATGAATATTTCCAGGCTCCATATGACACATTCACAGAATCAAAAACAAATCAAAATAAAACAAAAAAGCCAAAGGGGGGCAAAAAGACTTCAAAATTGACCTTTAGAGATAATAAAAAGTGACACTTGATTTTTTTGTTTTGATAGCAACATATACTTCCTCTATATTACAGTGGACAGTAGAGCTATAATTTATGAGAATATTTCTAATTTTCCTCACATTAACCTTGTATTAAGAAACGCTAACATCTTCGGATTTACAGGACTAACTACTCTTCCCATTCGTTTTCTGCCATCAGTGAAAATGATCAGTCAGTCCTTCCCCTTTAAGCAAATGTAATAAGGAAGCATCAGAAGTGGGTTGAACACTTTTTTTTTGATCTTCCTCAAATATTGTTTGACCTTAATCACTGTCTTCCAACAAGCTTAATGTGACATCACCTTGAAACAAAAACACACGGCTCTCAAGCCTGGCTCTGGAATGAAAAAGGCCTGATTATTAGTCCTCTGTGTGATCTTTTCCGATTGCACTGATGAGATGAAGTTTAATCTCGTTTCTCTCCTTTCCAGCACCACAAACCACAGGCACTTTAACGCAGCCTGAAAATCTCTTACATCTGGAAGAGCAATAATTCACGGGATTCCGCCTGACAGCCATGACAGGCAGCAGGGCAGCCAGAAACAACCGTGTCTTATGTTGTGCTATTTGCAAAAAATCAGAAGAGGAGGAGTCGGCGCAGGACCACATCCTCCTTTAGCATATGTTAGTGGAGAAAACCCTTTTATTTTCTGCCAGATGCTTCATGAATAGGCCCTAAATATTACATAGACGGTAGCTATCACTTCCAAACAAAATTCCTGGGTGTCTGCTAAGCTGCAAAGCATATGAAGGCCTATTGTCTGGCAAAGGGTCATGCTTAAATTTGCACAGATTTTTTAAAATAGATATCTCCGATGCTACGTGTAATTTATAGGCATTTGCACACCCTGCTGTGCATGAATACGATACCATCTTCTGAGGAGGATTATTCCATGAAATGTATATGGGATTTAGCTACAGTAACTTTTACTGGGCAGCTTAGAATGGCCGGCAAAGTACTAGAATTTACTGCAGCACGGCTTGCGCCGGCAGGCTCAGGGTTGGTGTTTATGATTTCTGCAGAAGCAGAAATAAACAACTTCTCCTTAATGGCCTTCTTTATGTGTAGGCAGCAGTGGCCCTATCTGGTCTCACAACAGTAGCTGGTGCAGCGGCCTGTCCTACTTCATGTGGAACCGAGGTCTGAGAATTTGCATTTCTGCTTTTCTGACTTTTCTGCGGCAGTAGCCAGAAATGGAGAAAGAGACCGCAAAGGTTTGAATGGGTAGCATTCCACTCTACTGTTTTTAGTGCTATAAATACAATGTGGATAGAGTGACTCCATTTTTAATACTTTGACAGCGAGGAGAGAAGGAAACGGCCAGATCTATTTTCAGATTGTACATTGTCTATAAATCCTATAAAAATACTCATCAAAGGAAATTTAAATGACTTCTCCGAGAGGCCTGTTTTTCCAAAGTAGGCGATAGAGCTAAGTCACCATTCAGTAAGCATTTTTTCAACGTATATTTAGGCAGTGGTCAGAATTCTACGAAGCATGAGCTCCTGCGCCTAAGAATATGTTAAATGTGTTTTCCTCCTTGGGCAAAGATTTTAAAAAAGGTAATTACCTAAAACTTTTCTGATGTAACAACAGTTTTGAAGGTTCTGAAAGAATGTTGACGTACATTGTATGTAGGAGCAGGCAGAAAATACATTTTTTTAAAAAAAAACGAGACAACCGTTTCATGCCAAAGAAAAACAATTCCTTTGCCAAACTACACATTGTTAACTTAAAATGTGTTCCATGTGGAAATAGGAAGACTGGTTTTAAGGAAAGGCTAGTGATCTGAAGTCAGCTGGCTCCCTGCCTGTCAACTACACATTTTGGCTTCTAGTTTTACAGCTAGAATTGGAAATATTTATTTCCCTATTTAAGAGCGGTTCTTTTCCTTTGCCTGGTAAACCAATGAATTTGCCTGTAAACATGCATATAGAAAAAAAGACTTCTAGGCAATAGGCAAGGGAGAAATAATTGAAAATCTCTTGTAGTCAACACATTATAGGTTGGAAAGATTGCATTTTCTTCTCTTCTCATTCTGTCCAGCCCTTTTGCCAGCATTTTTTGTTTACTCATCACCTTTTCTGGAAAGAAATTAAATCACCGAAGCCTTCGGCTTTTGGGTTTGAAAGCTTATGACCGCAAGACACACACATATTTGGAAGATGTATCTCTACTGATGACAATATTTACCTATCACCACTGTTTAGAATTATCAGCATCAACGAGCCTTCAGATAGAGCCTGTTACTGGCTTCTTTGAAGTAGTTTCCTATTGCCATGGTCTTTTGCGAGTTACAGATGAATTCTCAAAGGCAGCATGAATCCATAGTGATGAGCAGTCATTGGAAGGACCTTACAGAGGGAAGGAGTCCTGAAAATGTTAAAAAAAAAAAAAAGCATATATACACATATATATATGATTCCTTTGTTAGTCATATCACACTTACCTTGGATCACTTAATTTACCACAGGTTTTTTAGTGTGTGATCTTGGCAATACGGAAGGCAGGAAAATGATCATCAAAAGTATTCTTATGTTGTTTTACATAATGTGAAATGGTGGGACTTAGAGCTTCAAGTACATGGAGAGTTGTAGCATTGATCTGAGTTTCACTGTCTCAAAGGCAAATCCAGAGGCTTTCAGTAGCCAGATTTTAGTGAGTCTGAGTGGGCAAGAGCTATTTATTGCAATTCTGAGAGTATAAAGCTCCTCCTTTTCACACATACCCCTTTGCTGGAATACCCAAGTTTTATTTATGATTTTGGATTTTATTTCACAGCATTCCAGTTTAGTTTAGCATGATGTATTTAATAACCATGTCGACTATCTTAATTACCCTATAAAGCAGGGTTCCATTGGCATTTGACCCTCCACGGCATTCCAGAGAAACTGCAGGACCATGATAATTACCAACCGCCTGTGAGAAAATTAAACAAAAAGGCCCAACTTTTAAACCACCATTTTAAACGACCTATTACATCTCAGGAATAAATCATTGATGAAATAGCCTGCTTAACAGGAAAATAGCTATTCCATAGCAAAGAATTTCCCCTTGCATGATCATGAAGAGAATATTAAGTATTCTTCAGCTCAAAAGGTTAGATTTTATGTCTGTCCAATGCCTTTTAATGACACATTTTTATGTAATTTCACTGTAATCAAAGCCTTTTCCCATAGAGGTTACAGACTGGATATTTGTCAGTCTTAAACATTTTGCTATCCATGGAATATTAAGTGCACTTATATATGGCCGGAGGAAAAAAAATCTGTTTATAATTGGAAAAAATTCAAATTAAAAAAAAGATCTATGAAAAGTTTTACTTCCTTTGATAAGCATAGCCATTTGCCATTCATTTTGCAAAAAGTGCTGATCAATCACTCTGTGTGATAAGACTGATTTATTAATTGCCACCACAGTCCAAAAAAATTGTGACCCACTTTGAAGATCTAAAAGTTTGGATTAATCTGAGAGTGGTGCCAATATGTCATAACTAATCGTGATATATCATTATATTCATTTCTGTGTAATAGTTCTATCAGTCTGAAGCTCAATAAACATAAAGCTTAAATTCTCCATTCCCCCTACATTCCACCCTGATAAATATTTGTTTTGTGAAAATTGATATTTTACATATGTTTCCTATTGTGGTTCCCTGTGTGACATTAGAGATATACTAGATAACTCTTTTCTGATCTCACCATAATCCAATGATTAGGATCATCGCTTAAAAAAAAATTGAATACAACTCAAGTAAAGACCTATAAGAATTGCAGGTTTATGTTCTTTTCTTGTGAGAATTTTGGCTCTCTTTGAGGAAAGGAAAAAAAAAGCACATGTGTCTTGAGGTCACATAAGGTCCATTTCTAGGTTTCTAACACTGACCACTTTTTTTTTTTCCCTCCTATTGGCAAATTGCCTGGAGCCCAAGGAAACTGGCCAATGGGTACTTGAAATAATTTGGGTGAACAAGTATGCTTTTTGGGCAAAGATTGACAGTAGAAAGGACAAGTATTAAATTTGTTGTCAGGCATCCCAGCATCCCAGATATACTTATTCTGCTTACCAGCTGTGTGATCTTCAATAGATAACTAACCTTCTCTGAGTCACAATTTTCTCACCTGCAAAATGGAAACGATGGTAGCTATTTCACAAGGTTTGGGGGAGGATTAAAAAGGTAATATGCCTAAAATGCCTTCTGCAATGTCTGACTCATAATAGTTACTCAGTTTTTGTTGGATTTGGTTTTTTTGCCTCTGTCCCCAGCAGAGTTCACAATAATCTGACTAATGCTTTGCTAAATGTTTTCTTATTGAAACCCGCTCAAAACTGCCAAGGTTTAACACTGAGAAGAGATTGCCAATTAGTGAGAAGTGGTTGATCAAGGAGCCTTAATCTATTTCTTGGACCATTCAGGCCACATAAGTTCTTATGGTCACGAATGCCAATTTTCAATGGCATAGTCCTCACTGTTCTTGAAAAATGTGTCACAATCATAGATTTCTTCCCTGGTTCTTTTTAGCACAGCTGAAGAAGGCAGGCATCTTAAAAAATAATTTTAAAATACTATGAAAGAAAAAAAAAGACAAATAAAGAAGATTTTAAAAAATCATTAAGTTCTTGAAGGAGAGATTTCTGATTCTTTTCATAGTCAGCTCTCAATAAGGTCTGTCCAGTTCTAGATCTCAACCTAAAGTTGTGTTCATGGGTGTCTGGTCTATGTTTCCCCATTCCCGTTTGTCCATTGAAAGGAGGAGAATGTTTCATCTTCCACCAGAGAACTGTTTCTTTTGACACACAAAGCTCTGGTATTAAGGGTTAGTGCTAAACATTAGCCTTGCTACCCACTTGGGACTTTTTAACTCAAATTAAGGTATAGAGCTGAGAAAGAGCCTCTTCTCTATAGAGTGACAACATAAATTATTTCACTCATCAGGTCAGACTTATAGGAAATAGGTCATTGAAAGCACCACAACCCAATACAACTCCAAAGTTGCAGTTATGATAATATTTATGAAATAACATTTCTTTTCAAAATAAATCTCAGCATTGGCCCTGGTTTAACATTATCCAGTGAAGATGGATAGTTCTGATGGAAGATGGAAGTCCTGATCCAGTAGCTCCTGAAATCCATTTTTAATTAAGTTTCTCTCAAGCTCTTACCTCACTGACCCTCTAGTGCAGCAGCTCCTAGAGGCCACGGTCCCCAAAGTGGGATGGATGACTGGCGTGAGAAAATTCAGAGGGATGGATGACTGGGGGGGGGGGGAATTAGAGCTTTATTTTCACTAAACTCAGACTAGAGTTTCCAATTTTGTTGAGATTTGAATTTAGACAACAAACCAGAGAAATAGGAGCATTGTCTGTGATGTCACCAAAGTAAACCATAGGTATTTCCATATCTCTTTACCCATGAGACAGGTATCATTTATGTTCATCCATATCTCAAAATTATTTGAGGCAATAAGGAAGCCTGTTGCCACATCTCATTATGTAATGTGTTAAAAACGAAGCACATATGTTACTGTATCCTTAATTGTTGTGAAAACATTTAATAACTATATTTAAGTACCCTAGCTTTCCTTTGCATTCCTTTATGCTGCCTTTCATAGATGTAAATGCACTATTTTTGGATGGGGTTTTTAGACTAGGTTTTGGAGTGGGTTTGTGACACAAGAAGCTTGAGAGCTCAGGTACTGACTCGTCTTTAACTAGCAAACTGCTGGGTTTCCAGTAGTAGACTCTGCTTTCCCCATCAACCAAGTGAGAAACAAATGAGTCTAGCTGGACAAATTATTTTTTCCCCCAAATTTTTCAGGCTAGAAATGTGATAAAACGTTCTTTTCTTTTCAGTGAAGCTGTGAGCGTGAGGGTCCAAGAAACCATGTGGACCAGTAGGCGAAGAAAGTTCAGTGGTAGAAGAAAATAAAACCAATGAGCAAGAGAAGAAAAAAGTGGTGAAAGGTAGAAATTCCTGATAATTCTTCTTATCCCTGGATCCAATGCTGGAGGCTAGCCCCAACTCTTCGGTGATTGGGTTGTATAAACCCATGAGTTTCATTTGAGCTTGTTTCAGATAGGCTTCTGGATCTTAAACTGATGGTGACAACAACAAAAACTTCCTAACCAATACAGAGAAATATTAGAGCCTCTTTTCATCCCTGACTCAGGAAGTATCATAGATCCCATTCTTTAGCATACCTTTCTTATGGTCATTTTTTTGTTTTTGCCTATTTAGAATCTTTCCCCTCTTCTTTTCTAAAAGTATACTATTTTTCCCTGGGATACTGCCTCTCCTATTATCCATCTACTCTGTATAGGCAAGGTGGCAAGGTAAACTAGAAGGGGGAGGATGTGATGCAAGACTCAGCCACTTAGGCCATTTCATGGCTCTGGCCAGGTTCGACAGGAGATAGAATCGACACCATTGGGAGTTAAGCCCCGTGCTATAAGACTTGAAAACAGCTCTAGCTCTTTCCGCTGGGAAGCTGACAACAAGAAGTGATGCTAGAGGTATTGGTGTCCTCTCTGTGGAATGATGAGCAAAGATGTTGAAATGGACCAGATCCTGGTGACATTATCTGAGCCCCTCCATCCAGCCATGCCAATGGTCAATTTTTATCAGTTTTCCTCTAGATTTTACAGTTCTATGAGACAATGAAGAGCTTCCACATTTCTTATTAGCTTAAGTCAGTTTACTGTTTTGGCTTCTGTCTATTGAAATCAAAATAGTCCTAAATAAAATATATTTAGAACACCCAAACCAGGCCAAAGGACTCTAAAATCTTTCTGTCAAGTATTGTCAACCAGAGTCCTGTTCTAGGCCCAGCGTTTTGTCCATCTCCAGAAACACATGTGATGTCGGTTGTCACTAGATCACTGCTCCCTGTGAACAAGGAAGGTTTGAGGATACTCACTGCATTGTTTGAATTCTAACCCTGCATGTTTCAAGGTATGACACTGAGCCCTGATCCCAGGTATCTTGGTGGCCAGTCCTCAGGGCCACTGGGACTTTTCCACTGGGACTGTTGATGGCAAGGAGAAGTGACGCTGGATGGCCTGGGGAAAGGGGAAAGAGATGATGTGGCCTAAATTGTCACATTTTCTTTCTTTCTTTCTTTCTTTCTTTCTTTCTTTCTTTCTTTCTTTCTTTCTTTCTTT
>PITA01020052.1:0-35919 GCA_004023965.1 Spilogale gracilis | reverse complement strand
AGAGAGGGAACACAAGCAGGGGGAGTGAGAGAGGGAGAAGCAGGCTTCCCGCCGAGCAGGGAGCCCGATGTGGGGCTCGATCCCAGGTCTCCGGGATCATGACCTGAGCCGAAGGCAGTCGCCCAACCAACTGAGCCACCCAGGCGCCCCAAGAAAATTTTTAAAATATTTTTTATTTATTGAGAAAGTGTAAGCAAGCACAAGCGGGGGGAAGGGGAGGGAGAAGCAGACCCCCTGCTGAGCTAGGAGCCTGATGAGGGGCTCAGTCCCAGGACCTGGAGATTAAGACCTAAGCCAAAGGCAGACACTTAACAACTGAGCCATCCGGGTGCCCCTATTTGAAAATTTTTATTTGGAATGGGCTGTTTGGGTGGCCTCTAAGGTAATATTGATTTCTCAACATAAATGTGTTAGGTTTGTTTGCTTTGTTTTTTTTTTTTCTGTTATACTTCTATACACGATATTTATTTATTTTCTTTTTAAGATTTTATTTATTAGGCAAAGACAGACACAGTGAGAGAGGGAACACAAGCAGGGGGAGTGGGAGAGGGAGAAGCAGGCCTCCTGCTGAGCAGGTAGCCCAATGTGGGGCTCGATCCCAGGACTCTGGGATCATGACCTGAGCTATAGGCAGGTGCTTAACGACTGAGTCACCCAGGCACCCTATCTTTTTTTTAAAGATGTATTTATTTATCTAAGAGAGAAAGAGAGCACACATGTTGGGAAGGGGCAGAGGGGAGAGAGAATCTTTAAGCAGACCTTGCACTGAGTGCAGAGCCCAATGTAGGGCTTGATCCCACAACCCTGGGATCACGACCTGAGCCAAAACCAAGAGCCAGATGCTTAACAGACCGAGCCACCCAGGCACCATGCATGTGGTATTTCTTAATAAAACGTTTAAAAAACGAAAATAGGGGCACCTGGGTGGCTCAGTTGGTTGGGCGACTGCCTTCGGCTCAGGTCATGATCCCGGAGACCTGGGATCGAGTCCCACATCGGGCTCCCTGCTCGGCAGGAAGCCTGCTTCTCCCTCTCTCACTCCCCCTGCTTGTGTTCCCTCTCTGGCTGTGTTTCTCTCTGTCAAATAAATAAAATCTTTAAAAAAAAAATAAAAAAAATAAAAAACGAAAATAGAAAAAAGAGGGTGGGAATCCACTTATATGGGTCTTGACTATTATGGGCTCAAGACAGCAAGATGGGCAGTGCCTGGGACCACATGAGCCCTGTTGGCTTCACCAGGAGGGAGGAGCACAGTGATATTATGGCGTCTGGGAAAATGGCTTAGATGTGACATGTGGTCCCCTTCATATCACACACCCAGCTGTGCTGCCTTTAATTTTAAGACAGCAATGACTTGAGATCACACATCTTCCACCTCCAAAACGTTTTGTTGGTCAGACTGTGTGCTGCAATTGTTTACTCAGAAAATCTGGTATCATGTAGGCTTTCTCTGAGGACTTCTGGTAGCAGGAACCTTCCTTCTCCTAACTCCTGCTAACCCTTTCTACTTTGCTGTAGTTACATGTGGTTTAACCCCAGGAACAAACTATTCTCCAGGTCTTCCTTTTCTCCCCACTGCACTTAATTACATATTCCTGAAAAAAAAAGGGGGGGGGCTGAGAAACCATCATGGTTATGAGCACATCACCGGAGCCAGACACGGCCAGGTCCCCAGCTTGCCCTGCACCAGCTCAGTGGCCTTGGGCAAATAAGTCATTTGATCTTTAAAAGTCTCAGAGTCCTTGCCTGTGACATGGGGATAAAAACCTATCTCGCAGTATAAACAAACAGATAGGTGTAAAGTGTTTATCATTAGCATATTGTCTGGTGCATAACTACTATCTCCTTTCATGAGTTATTATTTTGCAGACCTACAGCTCCATCAGTCCCTTCTTTGTCAAGAAGGAATATTGGGGGGACGCCCGAGTGGCTCAGTCATTAGGTATCTGCCTTTGGCTCAGGTCATGCTCCCGATGCCCCGGGATTGAGCCCCCATCGGGTTCCTTGCTCTGCGGGAGGTCTGCTTCTCCCTCTGCCTGCTGCTCTCCCAGCTTGTGCTATATCACAAATAAAGAAATCTTTAAAAAAAAAAAGAAGGAAGGTGGGATGAACATGGACTTGATCAGCAGACAGGATGAGATGCATTCTATTATTAAATTCAAACTTTTCCTTGCTCATGGTTAAAATATCAACCTTTCTTGCTAGAGAGGAGAGTCTGGGGAGGAAGACTTTGAGAAGCAACCTGAGGGCCCCTGTGCCCCGCATGGGGGAGGTGTGGAGCTGGACAGCTCAAGTTGGTCCCCTCCCCTTGGCATCCTGTCTACTGGGCTGAGGTGCTGTGTCACTGTTGGTGGGGAGGCTTGCCAGAATGTTCCAAGGCACCTACCTTGAGGCTATCTGTACTGGTTCCTCCATCTTCTGCTCTGCACAGGGAACGGGTTCTGATCTGCTTTCTGACTCTTCAGGAAGACACAAAGAGCCCCACTCAGAATTCTGGGGGGGGCCGTCGGAGTCTCCTAGCCTTGGGTTTTTTGGGGCCTTCGGAGGACAGACTCCTTCTCCTCCTGATTTAGAGAGAAAGGAAGATTAAGGGATGGGAGATGCAGGGAGTTTGCACTGCCATGGCTGACAACCAAACCTGGTAGGGCCACTGCTGCAACATGAGCAAGCTTATTCCAACACTAGGAAACCCCTGCTCTGACTCTACCCTGGTGAGAGAGATGGGATGGCACCTCACCCAAGAGCTTAGGTGGCCATGGGATTCAAAGGCTTTTACCTAAGGAGAGGTTATGACTGAGACTGAATCCTGAGGTGGCCTGGCACCAAAATATACGAGATAACCTGGCCCAGCCAACTGTCTCTCTAGAAAGGCAGTGAGAGGTATGTACTGGCTTCTTGCGTCTTAGCTCAAATGTTGCTGCAAAGGACCATTCCTGACTTCTCTATAGAGCACACTCTTTCAGACCCATGCTCTGTTTTATTCTCTTCACGTTTTTTGTTTTGTTTTGTTTTTAAGAGAGGAGAGGGAAGGAAAAGAGACTCTTAAGCAGGCTCCATGCCCAGTGCAGAGCCTGACACAGGGCTTGAGGTCAACCCTGAGATCATGACCTGAGCTGAAGTCAAGAGCTGGAAGCTTAACCAACTGAACCACCCAGGTACCCCCATTTCACAGTTTTTTGTTTTGTTTTGTTTTTTGCCAGTAGCTGATGTACTGGTTATTTTCTGTCTCCGTCAATATAAGAGGGGCCTATCTCACCCTCTGCTGAGTTTCAAGTGCCTAGATCATCTAGTACACTGCTGGTGCTCAATAAATAGCTGGTAGAGGACTGAATAAACACATTTATAAAACAGAGATTACCACTAGAAAACACAAATAGGACTAAATTATGTGCCACTCTAGTTTTCTGTGATGCCTGCAGATTATCTGTCCTGGGAAAACCGAAACTTAGTGTTGTCGAGTGCTACAGAAGTGACGTCCCAGCTGCCCCTTGGTCCCTTGTATCTCTCCGATACCTTCCCCATCACTGAAAAAAACAATTAAGAGCCTAACACCTATCTGCTGAATGAAGGAAACCTCCTTACACAGAAACTACCAATAGTGGCTGACTTCTGAGACCTTCCCAAACCTGGCCCCAACCATTCATTCAAAAAACAAATGCTAAGGGCTGAATCTAGTGAGTTCCATGACAGACACTGTCCTGAGAATTTGAGTGTGTTATGATAAACTTCAAGGGTTCTCACTGTTACATCCATCTTATGGTTAAGAAAGCTGAGGCACATGGAGGCCAAGGAACTGGAACGGGATCCAGTCAGTCCAACACCAGAGCCTGCATACCTAAGAGTACTTGAGTATTTACAGAGTACCTACTATGTACTATGCCTCTGATCCCACAGTGAGAATAAAAAGGCAAATCAGGGGTGCCTGGGTGGCTCAGTTGGTTGAGCAACTGCTTTCGGCTCAGGTCATGATCCCAGAGACCCGGGATTGAGTCCCACATCGGGCTCCCTGCTTGGCGGGAAGCCTGCTTCTCCCTCTCTCACTCCCCTTGCTTGTGTTCCCTCTCTGGCTGTGTTTCTCTCTGTCAAATAAATAAAATCTTAAAAAAAAAAAAAAAAAAAGGCAAATCAGACCCTGGCCTGATCTTTCTGGAGGTGAGTCAGGTAGATCCTTTCCAACCTCAGCTCCTTACATACCTTGAAGTAAACCCACTGAATAAGCTCCCTCTCCCCAATACTGATCACCAGGGTCCTCATTAGCATTCACTTGGCTGTTTGTGCTCTAAGAGACCACTGCAACTTTTCTATAACTTCTGGATTCTGTAAGTTATGGTGTGCCCATTTAAAACTTCACCATACTGCTGTGTATTTGATTAGTGCTGTCAGCACGCAGCATTTTTCTTTCTCCCCTGACTAGACCCTGAGGGTCACAAAGGCAGTCTTGTTGCACTCTATGATCTCCTTCTTGCACTGCCTGTCACCTCACCCTGCTTAGGTGTCCACCCCAGTGCTGCACTCAGAGCAAGGCTCCAATGAATGCTTCTTACACAAGCATATTCCCATCTTGTGGTCTGCCAAAAAAAAAAAAAAAAAAAAAGGCAAAATCAAGCAGCTTTGTTTATTTGGTTTCTTTAGATGCCCAAACACTAGCTCACTTTGCTCATCCAATGGACATGTGCACCAAATAAAAACCAAAATATCAACAGAATTGAAGAGCCTCCCATTTCCTTCCTGTGATCTGTCCCCACAGGACTAATTTAGGAAAAACTAAAGGCAGAACCTTATGTTCAACACCAAAGGCCAAAGATGTTGGGAAGGAAGGGCTTCTTTCACCACCTGCCAGAATCGTCTTCCTCTGTCCCCAGCACTTCCAGGACACACAGAAACAGCTGTCCCAGCCCAGCCTGGGATGCACAGAGCTAGGGAGCCCACTGCCAAGAGATGCCCCAAAGGACCTGCTGTGGGTGGGCCTGGCTGTCCCCACTTCCCAAGGTCAGTGAAAGTCCTGTTTCCGAGAAGCCTGTTTCTCATCTCTACACATTTTCAATCCATTGCTAATTTTTCTATCCTACATTGTGGAGAAAAAAAAAATTAGTGCTACTCCCTATGTTCATTATCCAGTAAGTAGTCATTTCCTTCTAAACTTTAAAAAAATATTTCACTTATTTATTTGACAGAGAAAGACAGCTAGAGAGGGAACACAAACAGGGGAAGTGGGAGAGGGAGAAGCAGGGAGCCCAATGTGGGGCTCAATCCCAGGACCCGGGGATCAGGACCTGAGCCAAAGACAAATGTTAATGACTGAGCCACCCAAGCACCCTCATTTCTAAACTTTTAAGAAGTTTAAATTATCAGGGTGCCTGGGTGGCTCAGTGGTTAAGTGTCTACCTTCGGCTTGGTCGTGATTCCAGGGTCAAGGGACTGAGCTTCACATTGGGGTCCCTGCTCGGTGGGAAGCCTGCTTCTCTCTCTCACTCCCCCTGCTTATGTTCCCTCTCTAGCTGTGTTTCTGTCAAATAAATAAATAAAATCTTTTAAAAAAAAGTTTAAATTATCTTCAACAATGACAGGGAAATGGAGCTACCCTATGTAATGCTGGGTGTTCTTCTTTGTGCATGAGAAAATTATATACATATATTGACAAATAAAGATGGTCATAATACTCCATAAAGTGAAAAACATCTTAAGTCTGGGAGGAGAATCATAATACCAACATATACTGGTATACTACCTAAGGTCTATCCTTCTTGCTTTACAAATACTAATACCCGTATGAGTTCTAGGACGAGTTTTCCACCTTGGTACTCTTGTTATTTGGAGCCACATCATTTTGTATTGTGGACACTGTCCTGTGCACTGTAGGATTTATTTAGCACATACCTGGCCTCAACCCACTAAATGTCAGTAACCAGCCTCCACCACATACATCAGTTGTCGAAACCAAAAATGTCTCATTTCCAGTGTCTTCTGAGGGGCAAAAATCCTTCCCCAACCAGGTTGAGAATCATTGTTTGAATGGAAAGGGTAGGTGCTTTTATTATCCTTTATTTATAGAAGGGGGAAACTGAGGTACAGAATAAGTCATCTGTCATCACACAGGCAGCCTGAGAGCTGGGATGAACCCAGGGTTTTGATTCCAGAGTGAAACACTTAGCTACATACCAATGACCTTGTAGCACATCAAAGACCTGTAGTTCTATTTGAAGGTCGTCTCTGAGAGTGCACCTCTTAAGTCCGTGGAACCCAACCAGAGGCTGGAAGAAGCTCCAGAAAGCTTTTACTTTTTACTGTATTAACTTTCCACAATTTATACTTTTTTTTTTTTTACTAACATGTATTAAGTAGGTTTTTTTCCCCCAAGAGCTTGATGGGGTCATGTCAGCATTTCTGCAACAAATACACCTACATTCCTCCTATAACCAGAAGTAGCAATAAAGCAGTGTCAACTTGAGTGTCCAAATACCTGAAGTCCGCAGTTTTTTCCTCTTACTCATTTTATCCCTCTTGAGGTATCTGAAAACGGGCAAAATCCCAGCATTACAAGTAGTCCCTGTCCCTGGGTACAGACAAACCCAATGACTCTGGCTGAGGGCAAAAACCACCCTCACCCCACCTCAACCCATCTGGCTGGGGGACCAAGCTGGGCTCCAAGGGGACATGGTCGGGAGAGTCACAGCCACCTTGGGCCATGACCCGGTAAGAATTCAAACCTCCTCCAGGCTGCAGAGGGCAGAGGGAACTGCCCATCTGCCCACCCAGGGAAGCCCTGAGGACCCCAACTCTAGTCCCTAAATTGGAACAGGCTATGAGAAGCCCTGTTCCCCCTGGCTGTGGTCTGACACCCCTGCAGGGCCACTTGAGGATTCTAGAAGGAGCCACCTGGGGCCCTGGGAAGGGTCAGGGAGCCCTGTCGGGAATGCCCGGGGCCCCGGAAGCAGGAGTCACCACAGACCAGCTCCTGCCAGCCCTGGGGGCCAGACAAGCCCCAACAGACCTGGGCTGCTGAAGTTGTCAAGGTCTCTCTGTCCTTATCAGGAACTGAGGAGGTCTGCCTGGATCTGTTAGGGGAACAATTCAGTAAAATTATTTGCGTTAGGAGTTTTTGAGAAAATAAGAAGCAAAGTTGGCCCTCACGGAGCCGGGCAGCCGGGGGTCTGGAGCTGAAGGGCTGGAAGGATCGAAGCCCGAGAGCTGTGGACACGACTTCCGGGACCAAGCCTAAATTAACTCCACCTCGGCCACCTAAAAGTGTGGAATGACCAGAACGGGACCTCCAGGAGAAGCCAGAGCCTGCAGGTTCCCACGGGACGCCGCGAGCCCGGGAGCCGCCACAGACCCTCACACTTAGGCGCGCGCTCTGCTTCTTTCCCGCGCAACCCGCGGCACCGTCGCGCGCATGCGCGATGCTAGCGACGCCGCTCACACCCACGTACGACCCGCCTCTTTACGGGAGCAGCCGACGGCACCGCCCACCGCTCCGCAGTACGCACACGTGCCCGCGTATTGGCTGCTGGGAGTTGTAGTTTCAGTGCGGCGGGCCCGGCAAGTCCAGTGGCTGCGCTCCGGTGCCGCGGCGCCGGAGGGCCGAGGCGGAAGTGAGGCGGCCATACCGGGTGTCGAGGGCGCGGGGTCAGCGGTCGCGGGGCGCCAGCGAGGGGCGCGGGGCTCAGGAAGTGCGCGTGCGCAGCGATAGGCCCCGGGGGAGGAGGCAGGGCAAGGCCAGGCGAGGTGGCCACTGGCCCGGGCATCCAGCCTGGAAGATGCACAAGAGGAAGGGACCCCCGGGACCCCCAGGCCGAGGTGCCGCCGCCGCCCGCCAGGTGAGTCTGTACCCCACGGCCTCACCTAGAGAACCCTACTCACTCCATCACAGGTTCAGGGGAGGGCCCCACCCCCCGGGGAACCGGATCACCGCCCCCAGGGGAGCCCGGGTCTCCGCCCTCCAGATGAGGTTCTGCCCCCAAAGTGTGGCCTGCTGGCCCCTGCGGCTCCCCAGCTCCTCAGCTTCTCAGCTCTTGGCGCCCTGCCCTGGGCTCAGGGCCACCTGTTGCCGCAGCCTCCCCAGTTTGGGAGGGGAAGGCCTCAGACCTGGGGATAAGGACAGTTACTGCACTCCTGAACCCACGCGGAACCTGGCATGAGCCAGGCCAAGTCAAGACTCTTTTTATTCCCACTGTACAGATGAGGACACTGAGGCCCAGAGAGGTGAAGACAGCTTCCCAAGGTCATAGGAATTAACAGCTTGGTCAGAGCTAAGTGCTAATCCAGAGCTGCTGCCATAAACCCATGGGACTGTGTCTGGATCTCCTTTCCCTCCTCCATCTCCTCTGCCTCAGGCACCTGGAGAGTTTGATTTTTCTCAGCATTTACGGAAAAAGCCCAGGCCGTAGCTTAATGCCAAGGTATTAGAATCTGGTCAGCCTGGAGTTCCCTGCTAGCCCCTACATGTTGGACACTTGGCTCCACAGCTCTTATGCCTCAGTTTCTTCATCTGTAAAATGGAGGCCCTAACAGTCCCTGTGTCACAGAACAGTTGTGAAAACTTTTTGAAATAATTTATGGAAAGTGCTAGAACATAGTGTAAGTGTAACTTCATTATTACCCTTAAAAGGAGCCATACATAATTGCCTATTTTGACTCACAGAAAAGACAATTTTGTATAGTTCAACATAATATCATGTTTGGTGAACCAGGATGGGATAGGAAGACAGATCTGTTACCCAATGAAAACCCCACTTTCAACTTCCTGCATGGCCCCCTCTGCTGAGTATGCTGGAAGGAAAGGCCCAGGTGTGCAGAGTGGCTTTGCTTTGGGTGGGGTGGGGAGCCTGCTTTTCCCACTGAACTTGGTCAGCAGGAAGCAGGGTCTCTGCCCGCCCTTTGCCCCATGTTGATCTGTGCCAGAGGGCTTGGCCCATCTCGGGACACCTGTTGCATTCTGAACCCGTTCCAGCCTCCTGGCACTCCCCAGGGAAAATGACTTTCCCCAGGAGGTTTGGGTTTCCTTCATCCTGAGAGAATTCTGGGTCTGTCCTGGCTGCCTCCAAGGTCTGATTGGACCCTTGCTGTTCCCTCAGCTGGGCCTGCTGGTTGACCTCTCTCCAGATGGCCTGATGATCCCTGAGGATGAAGTTAACAATGAGGAACTGGAGGCTGAGTTCTTGGCCTTGGTTGGGGGCCAGCCCCAAGTCCTGGAGAAGCTCAAAGGCAAAGGTGAGACTCTCAACACACACCCTGAACATTTTCTGAGTTCTGCTATGGGCAGGGCTCATGCTGAACCCTAGGGAGAAGAAGGAAAGGAGACAGAGAAGGTCCTCCTAGAACTCACAGCCTGGGTAAAGGGTGAAGTGATCAATTCTGGACCCGGGGTGAAGGTTCAAATCCCAGCTCTGCCCCTTACTGGCTCTGTGACTTGATAAGTCCCAGCATCTGTGTGGGCCTCAGTTTCCTCATCTCTAAAATGGGAATAATGACTGCACTCAATCACAGGAGTTACTCTTTCTTTCTTTTTTTTTTTTTAAAGATTTTACTTATTTGACAGAGGGAGATACAGTACGAGAGAGAATACAAGCAGGGGGAGTGGGAGAGGGAGAAGCAGACTTCCTGCCGAGCAGGGAGCCCAATGTGGGGCTCAAACCCAGGACCCCGGGATCATGACCTGAGCCGAAGGCAGGCGCTTAATGACTGAGCCACCCGGACGCCCCAGAAGTTACTCTTCTAGTGTTCGTAAAGCAGTTCACCCAGGGTCTGGCATTTCCTCCTTGCTGCCCCGTGGTGAGGGCTGGGATGAGGGAAGCACAGAGCGATGGGAAAGACCTGTGAGCTGGGGCCAGATGCGGGCAAGAGGCACCCACAGTAAGGAGGGCCAGGTGAAGAGCTGGGAAGCACTTCAGGGAGAAGCCACAGCCCCTGCAAAAGCCCCCTAGGGGAGATAGTGCGAGAAGTGGGGCTGGAGCTCCAAGGCCAAATAGAACCTTGATACTTTTCTGCTAATTCAGTCAGTCCTCATTATTGATGGAGTCCATATTTGTGAATTCCCCTACGGGCTCAACTTTATTGTAACACCCAAATCAATGCTTGTAGAGCTTTTGCAGTTATTGGCGGGCATGCACATTGCTGCCGGAAGTTGGAGTTACTCGACATACACATTCCCAGCTGGGGCAGAGCAAGATGACACGCTGCCTTCTTGTCCTGGGGCGGGCTGTAAAGAAGTCTCCTTTCCACAGGCTGTGTCACGCTGCATTTTGTGTTCTCATTGTGGTGCTTTTTGTTGGTGGTTTTGCTCTTCATTGTTGCTCCCAAGCGTAGGGCTTAGTGCTGTCTCGTGTCTCTAAGAGCAAGAAGCCTGTGAAGTGTCTAATGGAGGAAAGACGTAGCAGATGAGCGTCATTCAGACGTGAGTTACAGTGCTGCTGTTGGCCTTGAGTTTGATGTTCACAAATCGACAATCTATTTTTAAAAAGGTATCATTAGAGAGAAGCACACATTAAGCAAGGTTGTATATTGACTGGTTGACCAAAATTGTGTGCCCAGAGGCCTATGGGACCACCCGAACCTTGTGCTTCCTCTAAGGGACAATAGTCCAGTGTTCATGGACTCTGTGTTTTGGGCAGTTTAATAGAATGTAACTAAGGCAGATAATGAGAATAGCTCAAATACCAAGATGCTGACCACGTGCTGCTCTGCAGTTCCATTTATCTTTAGTTCCCTCCTTCCGCCTGTGAGGGAGAAACTGTTGTCCTCGTCCAGTAGATAGGAAGACTGAGTCCCAGAGAGGGCAAGTGATTTTCCTGGGCTCCAGAGCAAGAGAGCTGTGGAGCCAGGGTGCCGAGACGAGCTTGATCTGCAGGGATCGGGATCATACCTGGTGGACCCGAGGGCCGTGGGATGCCCGTGGAAGGGCTGGGGTGGGGACATGCTGCTCTGTTCTTTGGGGCCATGGGTTACCAGGTTGGGAGGTTGGGGACTCTTGAAGGATCCCAGTCTAGCTGGGGTCTCTCCCTGCCACCAGGCCCCCTGCCCATGGAGGCCATTGAGAAGATGGCCAGCCTGTGCATGAGAGACCCGGATGAGGGTGAGGGTACAGACGAGGAGGATGTGGAGGCTGATGATGACCTGCTGGTGAGCACCCGGGGCAAGGCAGGGCGCCTCCCATGCTGTCATTGCGCCATCCGGCGGGCCCTCATGCTCGGCCCGTGGCCGTGTGCCCCTGCAGGCAGAGCTAAACGAGGTCCTTGGGGAGGAGCAGAAGACTGTGGAGTCCCACCCTCCTGCCACTCAGGTATAACCCAGCACCCTGCTCCCCATGACCCAGAGTTTGAGGCCTTTCCTGGCCCCTCAGCCATGTTACCTTGAGCCGGTGACGTGACACCTCTGAGACCCAGTTCCCTGCACCAGGAGTGGGGATGATGATTCCTGCCTGGTTGTGGGGGGTTGGGTTGGGGACAGCTGGCCCAGGGGCAACATGCCTGGCGTGTGGGAGGCATTTGACAAGGGAACTCTTGGGGAGAATTCAGATGGGTTCACCACGCAGACCATGCCCCGGTCCTTCCTGCAGCCAAAGGCCACAGTCCCCAGCCCAGGGGTGGAGGCCACCTTGCAGGAGAGACTGGCCCTCTACCAGACAGCGATTGAAAGTGCTAGGCAAGCTGGAGACGGTGCCAAGATGCGGCGCTACGACCGGGGGCTTAAGGTGAGTGGGCAGGTGACAGGAGGGTGCTGGGATCCTACCACTGCCCACTGCCTCCAGCTCCAGGCTCCTCTAAAACCCGCTTTCACACCTCCTCTCAGACACTCGAAAACCTGCTGGCTTCCGTCCGAAAGGGTAAAACCATCGATGAAGGGGACATCCCACCACCCGTGGCAGTGGGGAAGGGCCCGGCAGCCGTGCCCTGCCACACTCCAACACCCACTCAGCTGGCCTCTGCAAACCAGCCAGTCCCAGAGCCCAGGGTCACCGTAGAAGGCCTTCCTTCCGTTGCTCCAGCCACATCCATAGGCTTGGCTAAGCCCCAGCTTCCTTCAGGTAGGCCAAGGGCGGGGCTGGGCTGACATGGGATTTGCGGGGGTGGTATTCAGCAGCTGGCCATCTTGTGGGGGTGCTGACTCATTCATTCATTAGATATTCATTCATTCATTCATTCATTCATTCATTGAGCACATGGGAGCAGAGGGATGGGCAGAGGGAAGGGCAGAGGGAGAAAGAGAATCCCAGCTCAGCACTGAGCACCGAGCCCAATACGGGGCTCTATCCCAATACGGGGCTCTATCCCATAGCCCGGAGGTCATGACCTGAGCTGAAATGAGGAGTCAAACGCTTAACCAACCGAGCCACCCAGGCACCCCGATTGTTAGATATTCTGAACACCCCTCCCCTTCCTAGGTCCTCATGCCTCTGGGGTTCACCAACACCTTCCTTGCATGTGTGGTGGTGTAATACATATAACGTTGCCCATGGTAACCATCTCTCAGTGTGCAATTAACTGAGGGGCGTGCGGCACACTCTTCCTCCAAAGACTTCTCGTCGCCGCAAACAAAAACCTTGTCCCCATGAAACACTAACTCCCTGTTCTCCCTCCCCCAGCCCCTGGCTCCCCCCATCTGCTCTCGTCTGTGAATTTGCCTCTCCTAGATATTTCGTGTAAGCAGCACCACACACTCTGTGTCCTTTTGGGTCCAGCTTCTTTCACTTAGTGTAATGTTGCCACAGGCATCAGACCTCCGCTCTTTTTGAGGGCTACCTCAAACAGTTCTCACACAAACAGTTGTAAGTGGATAATTTCCAAGCCCTCAGCTTGTCTGTCTTCTCTTCTAAAACTCACCTGTTGGAGGTTTTCCAGTCTCCCAAGAGGTTTTCCTTCTCCAGTTGGCCTCCTCCTACTATGGGAAAGGAGCCACCCCTCTTCTAGAATATCAACGCAGTCTCTGCCCCAGAGGCAGACACTCCCCAAGTGAATCAAAGAGACACTTAAAACTGGGCTGGCCCGGTTGAGAAAGTAAACAGCAGGTCTAAATCTTTCTGCAGCCAGACTGGTTCCTAAGCTGTTGTTTTGGCAAAGGTCAAGGAGGATTGTTGGAAATCACCACCTGAACTTCACTGCCAAAGTCACCAAAACGTTTTTCACAATGGGGTTTTGGCACATGGGTTGGCAGGGATTCAGGGGATCCCCGGACAGGGTGATGACAAGACTCCACCTCTTGCCATCTGTTTGTTGGTATGAAGCAGGTGTCTTTATGTTAAAAAAAAGAAAACGTGGAAGTTGGGAAAGAATAAACCAGGAAATGGTTAATTGGCAGAGGCTGGACCCAGCCTTGGCCATGTCAGGCAAGAGGTGCCTTGCTCATAAAATTTTACTCTTGGTGGGCACCTGGGTGGCTCAGTGGGTTAAAGCCTCTGCCTTTGGCTCAGGTCATGATCTCAGGGTCCTAGGATCGAGGCCCGCATCGGGCTCTCTGCTCAGCAGGGAGCCTGCTTCCTCCTCTCTCTCTGCCTGCCTCTCTGCCTACTTGTGATCTCTCTCTCTCTGTCAATAAATAAATAAAATCTTTTAAAAAAATTTTACTCTTGGTATATAAAAATTCTTTATCCAGAAGCTTGATGTAGTTAGGCTTTGTTCAGTTGCATGTTAGTAATACCAATGATTCAATCTGGAAGAACATTTTCTTAACTCAGAGACGTGCAATGATGGATGTAAAACCAGGCAAATGTCAAGGTGTTACGCTTCAACCTACGGACAGCTTTTCCAGCAACCACACCTAAACTTAAAGCTGTAGGTGCAGCTGCCAGTCTGAGAAAGTACAACGCATGTGGCTTTCCAGGCGTTTCTAGGATTTTTGGACCCTGGGTGGTGTATCTATTACACTTTGTTTTTTTATACCAAAAATTGCACGGATTACTTTCAGTTTAGAGATACTTCCCCTGAAAGTATCTGAGCTGTGTTATTTGATCCTGTAACTAACACACTGGAAAGAAGCTTAACTCTTTGTTTCCTCGCTTTGCCAGCACACTGCAGGGATGGGTTTTGGTTGGACAAGTGTACAACAGCGTGGTCCAGAAAAGGCTTTCAAGCTCCCCCATTACCGTTGACCCTCGAACAATGCAGCTTTGACCTGAGTGGGTCACTCTTTCTTCGATTAGCAGAGTATAACACTGTATTTCTCTTCCTTTTGGCTTTCCTAGTCTCATTTTCTTTAGCTTATGTTTTTATAGGAACATGGTATGTAACACACATGACATACAAAACATGTAGATCGACTGCTTTTATTATCGGTGATGCTTCTGGTCAGCCGTAAGCTATAATAATAAAGTTTTGGGGGAGTCAAAGGAGATTTTCAGCTGTGTGGTAGGAGGGGTGTTGACACTGTAACCCCCACACTGTTCAAGGGTCACCTGAATGCCCCTGAACTGCATACTTAGGAAGGGTTAAGATGGTGAATTTCAGGGGCACCTGGATGGCTCAGTTAGTTAAACATCAGCCTTCAGCTCAAGTCATGATCCCAAGTTCCTGGGATCGAGCCGCGCATCTGGCTCTCTGCTCAGCAGGGAGCTTGCTTCTCCTTCTCCCTCTGTTCATGCTTTCTCTCTGTCAAATAAATAAATCTTTTTTAAAAACCTGAATTTTTGGGGCACCTGGGTGGCTCAGTTGGTTGAGCAACTGCCTTCGGCTCAGGTCATGATCCCGGATCGAGCCCCACATCGGGCTCCCTGCTCAGCGGGAAGCCCGCTTCTCCCTCTCTCACTCGCCCTGCTTGTGTTCCCCCTCTGGCTGTGTTTCTTTCTGTCAAATAAATAAAATCTTAAAAAAAAAAAAAAAAACCTGAATTTTTTTAAAAAGGCAGTTTCTCTCTATCTCTCTCTTTTTTTTTTAAAGATTTTATTTATTTATTTGACAGAGAGAAACACAGCTAGAGAGGGAACACAAGCAGGGGGAGTGAGAGAGGGAGAAGCAGGCTCCCTGCTGAGCAGAGAGCCCGATGCGGGACTCAGTCCCAGGACCCTGAGATCATGACCTGAGCCGAAGGTAGAGGCTTTAACCCTCTGAGCCACCAGAAGTGGTGAATTTCATGTGTATTTTGCCACAATTAAAAAAATAAATGAAGGGGTGCTGGGCCAGCTCAGTCCGTGGAGCGTGAGACTCTTGATCTCAGGGTCATGAGTTCAAGCCCCACGCTGGGTGAGCTTACAAAAAAAAATAAAAATGAATATTGGTAAGTTTTAAATCATCATAGTAGTTAATGTATGTTACGGGTTTTTTTTGCACCTTAAATATGTATAGTTTCTATTTGTCAGTTATACCTCAGTAAGCTTGGGGAAGAAAAGGAACTACCCATTCATACTGTCACTTTTAATATCTCAATCATAACGTACGTTAGATTTTAAAAGGGCAATGTGATAGTTTCTTTCGTGAATGTCAGTATTTGCAAGGCATTGGGAATGACAACTGTGGCCACTTTTGAAACTTAAGACAAACTTTTACTTATTTTTATTTATTTACAGAGAGAGCAGGGAGAGGGCAGAGGGAGAGAGAGAGAATGTCAAGCAGACTCCCACTGAGCACGGAGCCCAACGCGGGGCCCAATCCCACCACCTGGAGATCATGACCTGAGCTGAAACTGAGAGTGAGATGCTCAGTTGGTTAACTGAGCCACCCAGGCAGCCCAGACAAAAACTTTTAGATGCCAGCCTAAAACTTCTGAAGGGTACAGAGGTTTTCCAAAATTCTCCAGAGACCGCCAGTGCTAGGCTTAGGTGCCCGCCACAGCATCTTCAGGCTGTGACCTTGGGAAGGTGGCAGCCCTCTGAGCCTCATTCTTACATTCTTAAGATGGACCTAAAGAACAGTCATCGTTGTGAGGGTTAGCTAGAACTGATTCAGGCACAGCTGGGTGGCTTAGTCGGTTAAGCATCCGACTCTTGGTTTCAGCTCAGGTCATGATCTCGGGGTTATGAGATCGAGTTCCTCAGGGGGCTCTACACTCAGCACGGAGTCTGCTTGTCCCTCTCCCTCCTCCTCTGACTCTCTCCCCTCTCTCTCTCCAAAATAAATACACAAAATCTTAAAAAAAAAAAACAAGAAATGGTTCCTACGCTGTTCCTCCTTGCAGGTTCCTGCAGCCCCAGCCCCCTGGCCCAGTTGCAGAGCCGCCAGAGGGAATATAAGTTGGCTGCCCTCCATGCCAAGCAACAGGGGGATACGGTCACCGCTGCCAGACACTTCCGTGTGGCCAAGGTGCGTCCAGGCAGGTGGACGGGGTCGGAGGGAGAGGACAGGATGCTTCTGACTTTGCATGGCCGCAAAGAGAGGATGTCTGCAGTCACACAGGCCCAAATTTGGGTCCTGGGTTTCAGTCACTCCAGAGCTGTAGTTTGCTGAATCTCTTAAAGCCCCAGTTTACCTTCTCTGTGAAATGGGCAGAAACATCGGAAGGGGCATAAGTAAGATGGTGCAGAGCAGTGGATAGAGCTGGGAGTCCTCAGTCAAATGGTAGGGCCCAGAGGTTCCCTGCAGGCTCCTGGCCCCCAGCTGTGGCCTCCTGTCCTGATCTCCTTCTCTCTCTCAGAGCTTCGATGCCGTGTTGGAGGCCCTGAGCCGGGGGGAGCCTGTGGACCTGTCCCGCCTGCCACCTCCCCCTGGTGAGACCCCTACCCTGCTCACCCTTCAGGACTTGATGCTGCCACCCTCACTGGTCACCTGGGAACCCCCTCAGGCCACACCAGCCTGGGGCGGCGGGTGCCCAAGCAAGCCCCTCATTGGATGGGACCTCTCTGCCCTCAGACCAGCTGCCCCCAGACCCACCATCACCATCGCCACAGCCTCCAACTCCTGCCACGGTGCCCTCCACACCAGGTAGGCTCCTGGGAACCCTGCGTGGGGGGCAGGCCAGGGCAAGACCGTCTCCCTCTTTCCTAAGACTCCTAACCTGTCCCTCTGTCCCTCCCGCCAGCCCGGTCTGCCCCAGAGGTTCCCCCGCCTCCGCGGACTCTCCTGGAGGCCCTGGAGCAGCGGATGGAGCGATACCACGTGGCTGCAGCCCAGGCCAAGGCCAAAGGGGACCAGCGGAAGGCTCGCATGCATGAGCGCATCGTCAAGGTGTGTGGGGGCCCGGTGGGCAGGTAGACAGCCCCTGGGGACCTGGCCCAGGTTGCCCTCATACTGGGTCTGTTGCAGCAATACCAAGATGCCATCCGAGCCCACAAGGCTGGCCGAGCAATAGATGTGACTGAGCTGCCAGTGCCCCCAGGTAGGCGCTGCCCCTCTCCCAGCCCTCTGGCCTCTGAGCCTTGCTGCTATTCCTTCCGATGGCAGCTTCCAGGGAGCTCTCTGCTACGCATTCAGGAATTCTGCAAACTGGTTAGACAGTTGGTAGCTTAAAGTTGGGTCCCAGTAGGACTGTTTATACCATGGAAATGGACAGACACTAAAAATCAGGGGTTTTATTTGGAGAACCTATTCATCAGCCCACCACCGTCTGATCCTTCCTTATCTTCCGTGTTCAGCTCACTCCCTCCTACTAGTCATCAGCTCTCAGCTTTACACATACCTACGATGCCTCCTATCAGCCTCCCAGTGGGTTGGGGGTTCTCCTCTGGGTTCTCAGAGCTGCCTGTGTATCCCTCATGGGAACAGGTATCGCTCAGCTCCTTGGTGCCCTGGGAATCCCACCAGGCCCATGACCACCTCTTGTGCCCAGTACCCACCTCATCTAGTGCGCACTTGGTGGAGTCTGGTCAAAAACCCAGG
This sequence comes from Spilogale gracilis, assembly GCA_004023965.1. NCBI lineage: Eukaryota > Metazoa > Chordata > Mammalia > Carnivora > Mephitidae > Spilogale > Spilogale gracilis. Next base: position 18,181 of record PITA01020052.1, on the reverse strand, counting down.
GTCAAGTGAGAGGCACCAAGAGGCAAGAGGGAGATTGGAATGATTTGCTATCTACATAAAACCAGGAGGAGCTCAAGTACATCCAAGGCCCTGAGGCTCCTTAGGAGGGGAAGGAACCCACATTTCCACAATAGTGGCATGGGTCCCTCCCTCCTGACTGGGCCCTGACCGGCCGCCCAGGCTTTCCCCCCATCCAGGGCCTGGAGGCCACTGAGCCCACCCAGCAAAGCCTGGTTGGGGTCCTGGAAACTGCCATGAAGCTGGCCAACCAGGATGAAGGCCCAGAGGATGAAGATGATGAGGAACCTAAGAAGGTGTGTATGAGGGGCTGGGGTCTTGAGGTGAGGCAGGGGAGTGGCAGCAAAGCAAAATCCTGACATCGGGGAAGAATAGCCTTATCCGCACCCTGCCTCTTCCCAGCTGTGTGGCCACGGGCAGTCATTTTGCTCTCTGATCCTGTCTCCTCATATGTAAAGTGGGCGTGGTGACAGTCTCTGTCTCCCAGGCTATTGCAAAGATTCAGTGAGAATGGGACTATAGGTCGTGTTCAGTGCTGAGGAAACGGAAACTAAGACAGTCCCTGTTACCAGCATCAGGCTCTGACCCCTTGGGGAGTGGAGCGACTGCAGGCGCTGGGAGAGCACTCACTTCTTCTCCATCCCTCAGCAGCCCACCAGCCCTCCAGCTCCCGTGGCTCAGCCCAAGGCCCCACCCTCAAGGGCACCCCCATCAGGCTCTGCCCCAGCAGCCAAAACAGCCCCCAAGGGCACATCTACCAGAGGTAGGTACGCCCTCCCCTCTCTGGCTGCCCATTGCCTAGCCGTGGGCTGGATAGCACCTGTTGACACCCTCCCCTGTACCCACAGCCCAGCAGCAGCTGGCCTTCCTGGAGGGCCGCAAGAAGCAGCTCCTGCAGGCCGCACTGCGAGCCAAGCAGAAGAATGATGTAGAGGGTGCCAAAATGCACCTGCGGCAAGCCAAGGGGCTGGAGCCCATGCTGGAGGCCTCACGCAATGGGCTGCCTGTCGACATCACCAAGGTGAACTCTCTAGATCTGCTGGACTTTCCCAGGCACCCACCCACGGGGCTCTGGCCACTTAGCCATGTGACTGGGAGTATGTTAGGGTCCAGGTGAAGCTGCTGTAACAGAGAGGTCCCCCTAAGACAGTGGCTGAAAGAAGACAGATCTTTCTCTTGTATGTAACACTCAGGGCAGTCTGGGCTCTGAAGCCAAAGTCCTCCAGGTCCCAGGTTCCTTCTGTCTTGTTGCTCTGCCGCACCCTAGAGGGTCATCTTTGTCTACATGATCAGAGTGAGTTGATGCCCTGTCTGCCTTTGGTCCATGGGAAGCATGGGAAGCGGTAAGAAAAAGAAAGGGCAAGGCAAGCAGTTTCCTTTAAAGGAAGTGACATGGTATGCCATCACTGCTGCTAGTCTTCCCCTGGCCAGAGCTGAATCATGTGGCTGGACCTAGCTGCAAGGAATGCTGGGACATGTAGTCTCTTGGCTGTGTGCCTAGCCAGAACTCCATTATTAAGGGAGAGAGGGTAAGGATCACATTTGAGGGAGACAGTTGACAGATGCTGCCACTTTGGAAGGAACCACCCACTTTTCTCTTTTCACCACTTCTCACGTTGGGGAAGAAGAAAGGCCCCGGGCAGGGGCAAAACAGTGGTCTAGGAAAACCTTTCCAAGGAGGGTTGACATTTCCATAGGTGGGCCTGTTCGTTGCTGACCAGCAGGCTCCTCCTCATGAGCCTTGTCTTCCCCAGGTGCCGCCTGCCCCCGTCAACAAGGACGACTTCTCTCTGGTCCAGCGGCCCGGCCCAGGTCTGTCTCAGGAGTCTGCCCGGCGCTACGGCGAACTCACCAAGCTCATAAGGCAGCAGCATGAGGTGAGGTGGGCCCCTGGCCTGGCTCAGCGGCCCTCCGCTAGGGTCATGGCCCTCCCAGCCCTCCCCTCACTGTCTCCTGCTCCTTAGATGTGCCTGAACCACTCTAACCAGTTCACCCACCTGGGCAACATTGCCGAAACCAGCAAGTAAGTGCCCCTGTTCCCACGGCTGCCAGACATTTGCACCCCCAGCCCACCCTTGGGACTAGGGACCTGAACAGGGATCTCTTGGTGGCAGATTTGAGAAGCTGGCAGAGGACTGTAAGCGGAGCATGGAGATTCTGAAGCAGGCGTTTGCCCGGGGTCTCCCCACGCCCACTGCCCGCTTTGAACAGAGAACCTTCAGCATCATCAAGTAAGACCCTGATGTCCCTTGGCCCAGATGCCCCTTTGGAGAGGGGTTTGCGCTCCCCAGAAGCCAGCAGAAGACTTGCCTGTGGGGGAGAGTTTGGTTGGGTGGTGAAAGCATGGTGTATGCAAGGGTCCTAAGGCAGCTGTGAGGTGCACGTGAAGAATGGTGATGGAATGTTGATAGTGACACATTGGGAACTGGGGAGGATCGAGTGAGTGTGGAGATGGGCCTTGTCCCAAGGCCTGGGCAAGCTCTCGAGAAGGTTGTTGTTGGTCCTGCACCTTTCAAGTCTTTGCACACCCCGGGAATTGGGGTCATTTTTCCCATTTATAGATGAGGTTAGGTGCAGCCACTGCAGTAACCTAGGACAAGCCACACACCTCACCCCGACTCCCCATCACCTCGTCTCCACTCAGTGTCCCCATTTTGCTCACCTACTGCCACACAGGCCTCTTTTTGGTTCCTCAGATAGACTAACCGTGTTCCTACTCAGGGCCTTTGCACCACCTGTTTCCTCTGCCTAGACCGTCTTCTCCAGGTCTCCCTGTAGCAGCACCTTCCCAGCATCCAGAATCACCTGTGATGCCACCTCCCCCGAGAGGCCCTCCCTGACCGCTCTGTCTACAGCAGCCCCTCCCGAGCACACCCTCTCCCCTATTTTAATTCTCTGCAGGGTTGCTCTGTTTATATATTCATCAGTCCTCTGTTCACTCAGCTAGCTTGGGCTCCGTGAACACAGGGATGGGGTCTGTCCCACTTTCTTCCATATCCCCAGCAGCGAGGACACCGGCAGACACAGGGGCCAGGGTAGGGGCTCCAGAAATATTGCTAAAGGAAGGGAAGCTCCCCCCAGCAACTAGGGCACTCACTGGCTGGTACGTGGTTGGTGCCCAAGAAATGTCAGCTGAAGCGAATAAAGAAGCCCACACAGCAGCTGGGGCAGTGGGTGATGAATATTAGGGTCCCCAGAAATGCTAAATGAAGGAAAGCTCCCCCGGCAGCGAGGCCCCTGGCTGGCACAGAGTGGGTCCCAGACAGATCTTTGCAGATTGAAGAAAGGTCTCAAAACTAAGCCATTGCCCAAACTGGACAAAGAACTCCAGTCTGTCTGATTCTAAAACTGAAGCTTGCAAAGGCCAGCAAGGGATTTGTTCCTTGGCCCCGCCAAGGGACAAGAAGATAGGCCTGATATGTCTCTGTCTCCCCACCTGCCTTCCCGGAAGGATCTTCCCTGACCTCAGCAGCAATGACATGCTCCTGTTCATCGTGAAGGGGATCAACTTGCCCACGCCCCCAGGTGAGGGGCAGCAGGCTGAGGTCAGGACTGTGGGACTGCCTCTCTGCCCAGCTCTGACCCTTGTCTGCTCACAGGGCTGTCTCCCAGCGATCTGGATGTCTTTGTTCGGTTTGACTTCCCCTATCCCAATGTGGTACGTGGAGAGCCAAGGAGGGACAGACTGAAGCCTCATCAGGCTGGGAATGGGTGGGCAGGGATCCAAGGGAGGCCCAGCCCCTAAGCTTTCCTGCCTTCTATTCGGCTGCAGGAAGAAGCTCAGAAAGACAAGACCAGTGTGATTAAGAACACAGACTCCCCCGGTGAGCTGAGCGGAGGCTGAGCGGAGGTGGAACGGAGGTGGGAGGCACCTCAGCCCCATGCAGCGAGAACATTAGACCATAGTCTGACCCCTCCCTCTTTCCTCCTCACCCACCCTGTCCTCATCCCCTGAGTAGAGTTCAAGGAGCAGTTCAAACTCTGTATCAATCGCAGCCACCGTGGCTTCCGAAGGGCCATCCAGACCAAAGGCATCAAATTTGAAGTGGTCCACAAGGGGTGAGCTGAGGGTGCAGGAGCTGGGCAGACTCTGGGGGAGGGGGAGCTGCCCTGAGCCAACCATCCTGTCCCCTTCACACACGCAGGGGGCTCTTCAAGACTGACCGGGTGCTGGGCACGGCCCAGCTCAAGCTGGATGCTCTGGAGACAGCATGCGAGGTCCGAGAGATTCTGGAGGTGAGATGTGGACATTTGTCCAAAGGCTTTGGTGTGGCCCTGTTGCATTTAACGTGACTCATATCCTTTCTACAGGCCCTGGGCCTCCCAGGGGTCTCCTGTGCTGAACCAGCCCCTCCCCGGCAGTGAGGGCAGGTCCCAGACCTCCTTACTTCCCAGCAGTAAATATTCCCAGCACCCTGCTCCATTTTGACCAGTTGGTATCTCCGCTATACCCAGGGACTCATATTTTGGAAATCACCCTGGTTCCCCCTGATTCCAACCCTGGGCTTCCAGCCACCATCTGCTTCTCAGGAGCCTCCTCTCATTTCCCCCCCAGGTCCTGGATGGTCGCAGGCCCACAGGGGGGCGGCTGGAGGTGATGGTCCGAATTCGGGAGCCACTGACGGCGCAGCAGTTGGAGACCACAACTGAGAGGTGGCTGGTCATCGACCCTGTGCCAGCAGCTGTGCCCACGGTGAGACTCCTGCCCATCAGCAACCCCAGGGAGGGAAGCTTGGCTCAAGGTGGGGGGTGGGTCAGGAGGGCCAAGAATCACAGCTCTGGTTCTGTCCACTGAAGCAGGTCACTGGGCCCAAAGGCAAGGCCCCTCCAGTGCCTGCCCCCGCAAGGGAACCAGGGAACAGGTAGGTGGCTGGGTCAAGCCCTCTTGGGGAGAAGCCCTTTCTTCTCAGCCCCTCCTGGACAGTTTTCCATCAGGCACAAATTGTAGCATGTCTCCCTGTGTCCCAAAACATGTCCTGTCTCCCTTTCTCTTGAAGCGTCCAGTTTAAACTCCTCAATCTGATTTTTAAATTCTTTTGTGATATTATCAATATGCCCAGTAGTCTTCTCTCTCCCCACTTCCTCCTGTTGATTCATGGATATCTATGTCTAGTTTTTACTGGCCTCTGGGGTTTTCTGTGGTCTTGCCCTGAGCACCCCTACTCACTTGGCCCCCACTCTCCTGCCCGGCTCTGACTCCTTTGGCTCCCAACTTGGCTATGGCCTCCCCTAGGAAGCATTCCCTGATCACCCAGCATTGCAGTTGCCTGAGTGTACAGCCATCATCCCCACTAGGCTGCGGGCTCAGCAACAGCAGGGTGGGCCTGGCTTGTCTCCTGCCGTTCCCCAGTGCCCAACGTGTCTGTTGAATTAATGGGATCAGGGCTGGGGCATCCTTGCTGCCTCTCATCCCTCCCCAACTCCATAGATCAGCGCGACCCCTGCATAGCCTCAGCGTGCTGGCCTTTGATCAGGAGCGCCTGGAGCGGAAGGTGGGTGCCCGCGCTGGTGGGGCCAGATTGGGGCTTCTGTAGGCCCCCGGGGCATGGCCATCACAGTGCCCTGTTTTGCACCCCCCAGATCCTGGCCCTCAGGCAGGCGCGGCGGCCAGTGCCCCCAGAAGTGGCCCAGCAGTACCAGGACATCGTGCAACGCAGCCAGTGGCAGAGGGCGCAGCTGGAGCAGGGGGGCCCGGGCATCCGGAGGGGTAAGGTCTCGGGGAGGGGTGTGGGGGGAGGGCGGGGCAGCCCTCCCCATCCTGACCCGCCCCGCTCCCCCGCAGAGTATGCAGCCCAGCTGGAGCGTCAGCTGCAGTTCTATACCGAGGCTGCCCGGCGCCTGGGCAATGATGGCAGCAGGGTGAGCCGGGCGAGGGCCGGGTGGGTGGGAGGTGCAGGGGCTGCCGGTGGCAACAGCGGCCCCCTGACCACTTCTTGGCCCCCAGGAGGCTGCGAAGGAGGCACTCTACAGGCGGAACCTGGTAGAGAGTGAGGTGAGTGGCCAGGGTATGGGGGGCAGTGTGGGAGTGGCTGTGGCCATGAGCACTCCCCTGACCCTCGTGGCCTCCCCCTCAGCTGCAGCGGCTTCCCAGGTGAGGGGCCCACCAGGCGGGCGGCCCCTGCAGCGTGGGGAGCAGGCCCGAGGCCCTGGCCCTGGGACGAGCTGACAGAGCCACAGCCGAGGACCAGACATGCAGACAATCAGCGGACAGTCGGCTCCAGATGGACACGTTCCCCGCTGGGTTCCCCCAACCAGGCCACAGCTCCCTGGCAGGGGGGCCTCTGGGAATAGCACCGCAAGCCAGCCTGTGCCCCTCACCCTGGCCTGGCTGGGTGGGCCCTTGACAGTCCCGTTTGCACAGCCTGGGGTGTTGGGCTCCTGGCCTGCCCTGGAGGTGGGGGGGCAGCTAGGACCAAGCCCCAAGGGCCCCTGCAAGCACTTTACTTCCTGTCCCTCCCCAGCCTTAACCCCGAAGCCCACCCGCACCCCAAAGAAGCCACTGAGGTCAGCCAGAGCCCAGCTGGCTCCCCAGGGCTGACACAGGGAATAAACAGCCGGGGCCACACCTGGCTCGCTCTGGCCTGTCTTTGTGTCTTGCTCTCAGCCTCTGTGACTAGCTGGGGCTCCCCACAGTCCCTCTGGGGTTGATGGCGAGGTGTGGGCGGAGTGTGCCTGTGAAGGATGTGTCCACTTCACACACGTGCTGCAGGAATATGTGTGAGGGCCCGTGGCTGGCTTCGAGGTGTCTGCCGTGCTGTGTGTTTCTGTAGCTGGTGCCCTTGGGCATATATGGGTTTACACACGTGGTCAGGCTTCACGTGGTTCCTGGTGATGCACACGTGGCTCAGGGCTTTGAGAGCCAGCCCAGCTGTTCACCGGCCACGGGAACAAGTCGTCTGACCCCCTTAGCCTCCCACGGCCTCACCTTCCTCAGCTGGCTGCGAGGACCGTGAGAACCCCTCCTGCCAGGTGAAGGGCAGCCAGTGGGTGGTGAGCACTTGGAAGGATTAGGCTTTATTATTGCTATCTCCACCTGCGCGGGGGGCGGGGCATGTGTCCCGTGGGGTTGGCGTTGTCCGCGTGCCTGGTGTGCGAGCTGCACGCTTCAGCCTCTCCCAGGGCGCCCTGTGTGTGTGCAGGCGGTGCCCTTGCTCCAGCCTCCTGGCCAGCACAGGTGGGGCGGCCCAGACTTCAAGGCCCGAAAGAGCCTGGTCAAGGCCCCAGGTGGACACTGTCTTCTCAGTCCGTGGCCCAGTGGAGCCCCAGCGGTCTGGGCTGCACTGCTGGAACCCTCCCGGCTCAGGGGCCCCCTGCCCATGGCTGACGTGGAGCTGTGGGTGGCAGCCGGACCAGGACCTGCTCGGGGTTCCCCGCCGTATCTACCACACTCAGGTGCAGGAGGCCCAGGAAGGCCTCGGGCGCAATGCTGGTCATGTGAAGCCTGTTTGCCCTAGACCAAGAGGTGGGCGTGAGAGTGGGTGCCAAGGGAGGGGGCCACAACCGTCCTGACCCACCCAGGCCTGCTCGGGTCCACCACAGCCCTTCAGCGCCTCCCGCCCAGCCACACCCACTCTGCCCGGCCGCCCCGGGGCACCTGAGGAAGAGGGCGTGCAGGCGGGGGGTGCTGAGGAAGGCTTCGGAGCCCACATGGCTGATGCGGTTGCCTTGTAGGTGCAGTTCCTCCAGTGCCTCGGGCAGGTCAGGGGGCACAAAGGACAGCTCGTTGTGACTGAGGTCTAGCACCTGGGCAGAAGGGCAGAGATGGCGCCATGGCAGCCCCAGGCCTGGAGCCATCCACTCAGCCAGGCCCCAGCCTCCCTTCCGGGGCAAGCCACACCAGCCTGGGCCTTCTGCCCCTCCCCAGACCCCTCAGAGCTGCCAGGTGCCTCCCCCCTGCCAGGGGTACGCTGGGTTCCCTCTGGGGCAGGTTGTGTTCTAGGTGCTGAGATGCCAGACAGACGGATGGATTCGGTTTGTCATTCACAAAGATGGTATGTCCCTCACCTTGTGCCCTCCTGACCCTGTTTACTTAGGATGGTTGTGGACTGCTTTCTCTCTTGCTAGCATGTCTGGGCCGGGCCGGGAGCTGTGTCATTTTGTGCCCAGTTCCTAGGACCGTGCCTGGCGCCCACAGTTGCCCTAAACTCTGGCATCCGTGGTGTTCAGAGCAAGTGGTGCCGTGTTTGCCGGGGGAGGTGGACGGGGTGGTTGCGGAGGACCTAGTGACAGGCACAGCACAGCCACGGGCCAGGAGGCCGCATCTGTCTTATGCACCCCCCACCCATTCGCTGGGCTTTCTTTGTGGCATCTCAGGGCCTCGCGGGGAGATGCTGAGGGGCCGTGGGGACAGTGCGGCTAAGCAGCCCACCCCTGACCTGAAGGGCCTGTAGCTCGTGCCAGGTGCCAGGCCCGATGTCTCCGATCCGGAGGCGGTTGTGCGCCAAGCTGAGCTCCTGCAGCTGGTGCAGGCCGGCCAGCAGCTCGGGCTCCAGGGCCCGCAGCTGGTTGCGCTGGAGCCGCAGAGTGTGCAGGCTGCGGGGCAGGCCGCCTGGCACGCGGGTCAGCTGGTTGCCGGCCAGGTCAAGGCTGCGCAGGGCACGCAGTGGGCGGAAGGCCCGGCGGTGCACACGGGCGCTGACCAGGCGGTTGTAGGCCAGGTTGAGCTCAGCCAGGCCCGGGGTGCCGGCCAGGTCACGGACACCCAGCGCGGTCACGTGGTTGTGTGGCAGCACCAGGGCCCGCAGGCGGCGGGGCAGCGCTGAGGGCACGCGGTCCAGCCTGTTGCCATAGAGGTGCAGCGTGTGCAGGCTCCGCAGTGGCCGTAGCGCCCCAGCGGGCAGCCCCGTCGCTCCCAGTTGGTTGTGCTGCAGCAGCAGGTAGCGCAGGCTCCTGGCCCCCCGCAGCCGGGCCGCCTCCACCCACCGGATGCAGTTGCGGCCCAGGTGCAGCACGGCCAGGGTGCGGGGCAGACCAGTGGGCACCGAGGTGAGCCGGTTGTGGGACAGGTCCAGGTACTCAAGGTGGTGCAGCTTGCTGGGGAGAGAGGGCCAGCGTTGGGCTGGGTGCCCAGTGTGCGGGCCGGGTGGATCGGGGGGGCGGGGATTGAGGAGTGGTCCTGAGATAAAAGCTGGAGACCCCGACCTGGGGCTGGACGAGTTAAGAGAGCTGGAGGCCCACCGGCTGAGGTCAGGGCAGACTCCAGCCCGAGGGATGGATGTGGAGGTGCAGAACGGAGTTCTGGGTCCAAGATCGGCCTGCGGTGGTGGTGATGTTGGGATCATGGAACTGAGGCACGGAGCAGCCAGGGGCAGGGATGGCTGCTAGGTGCTTGGCTGAGCCTGGCGCACGGCAGGCACTCACCCAACGAGGCCCCAGTTTGGGAGTCATACACCAGAGGGGGAGGGAGGGTTGGGGCAGCCGGGCTCTGAATCTCCAACCCCTCCTGCCCTGCCGCAGTCCCCACCTGAAGGTGGTAGCATCCAGGCCACTGTCCGTCAGCTGGTTGTGCTGGAGGTGGAGCTCCCGGAGGTGGGCCTGGCGGCTCAGGGCTCCTCGGGGCACCTTGGAGATGAGGTTGTTCTGGGAAGGGAGGAGAGAATGAGGCGGGGTCAGGGAGAGAGGGCAGCAGGGAGCTATGGAAGGCTCTTGAGTAAGGGAGTGAAAAGGAACTCGCTTTGGCAAGGCTGCTGGGAAGAGCACCTGTGAATGGCCCGCGGCCCACAGTTTGAGAAGACTCAAAGATACTTCTGACTACTGGAATAGTGAGGAGGTGGAGGGATCCCCCAGGAGAGAGGCGAGTGGGCCCTGAGGAGGGAGGAACATGGGGGTGGCCAGGGGAGGGAGGGGCACCTGCAGGTGGAGGCGCTCCAGCGAGGGCGGCAGGCTGGGTGGCAAGTAGCTGAGCCGGTTGCTGGAGAGGCTGAGGGTGACCACAGCCTCAGAGCCGTGGAAGGCATCGGGGGGCAGGCCGGCGTTGCTCAGCTGGTTGTTGTGGAGGTACACGGACCTGAGGGGAGCCAGGCTCCGGCCACCAGCCTGCCCCTGGCCTTCCCACCGACCCCCACTCCTACCCCACTCCCGAGCCGCCTTCCGTGTGTGCGCACGTGCGCGTGAACAGTTCTCCAGGCGGAGCATCCGGGCTGTCCCGCCTCACACACGGCCAGGCTAGGGCTCTGTCCCCTCGGACCCCCAGGGGCAGGTGCGTGATCCCGCCAGACTCCCAAGGCTGGACGTGACCCCAGGCACATCTGAGGTCTGAGAGGCCCAGGCTGTGGGCCAGGGGCTACCTGAGCGCGGGCTTCTCCCCAAAGGTAAGCGGGAAGATCTCTGTCACTTGGTTGGCAGCCAGGTCCGCAACTCGGAGGGAGCGGGGCAGAAACTGGGGGGCCACCGAGAGCTGTGGGAGCACAGCCACGCTGGTCCCAGCGCCCTGCCCCGCAGCCCCTGTTGTCCCCTTTGCGCTCTGCCGTGTGAGCCTTGCAGCCGGGGCAGGTGGGGATGCTTACCCTGTTGTGGGCCACGTAAATGTGCTGCAGCTGTGTGAGCGACTCGAAGGCCTCATCGGGCAGCCCTGGGAGAGGGACGGGCAGTGAGGGGGCCCCAGGCCTGGCCCGGAGAGGGGCACAGTGAGGAAGTCTGTGTCCCCAGCTGCCCCAGGGCTCCTGTCTGGGGACTGGCTTAGGCCCCTCCAGGCGCCCTCCCACACACCCTCCCACCCGCCCTCCAAAGCCACAGCCCCCGCCATGCACCGAGTTTCCCTCCTGCTCAGCAAAGGGCAGTTCTGGGAAGTACCACAGAGCTGCCCACAGCCCCGGCAGGGGAGGGAAGGGGCCGCCTCTGGCCTCCCGCCTCCAGGGGTCCCCTCACTCCTCACCATCAGAGGAGATGAGATTGTTGTGGAGGTTGAGGGTCCGCAGGCTGCTGAGGCGGGACAGCTCGTTGTAGGGAAGCTCCTGGAGCTGGTTGTTCTGGGGGAGGAGAGTCACACCCCTGAGCCCTCAGCTGGTGGCCAGAGCCCCATTGCCTTCATCAAGTGAGGCTTACCACCCTTTACCCCTGCACTTGATTCCCAGAGCCCCATGACCCTGCATCTAAAACAAACCCGTAACCACGATCAGCCCTATAACTGCCAAGATGCTGACCCCTGGCGCCCCATCTGTTCCTGCAACTGAGCCCCGACACCCAGCACCCTGACCCCAAACAACCCCATAGCCAAAAAGACACTGTCACACTCCATCACCCCCACAACTGACCCAAATGCTCCATCACTCTGACCCGAAAAACCCTGTAACTGCCAAGACCTTGACCTCTAACAACTCCAAACCCTCAGCCCCTCCTACTTCCAATATCTGTACCCCCATCTCCTCTTGCCCCCAATGCACAGACCCCAACACTCTCATCAAGGCCGGCTTTCACCGGTGCAAGGCCCCCATGCCCAACACCTCACTCCTACCCACAGACCCCGTAGCCCATGCCGCATCAGCCTCAACCCCAGCACTTCGCACACTCACCCTGCCACGCCCGCCCTGTGCCCCACCTGCAGGGAGAGGTGCTGAGCTGCCCTGGTGATGTTGTCTGGGAACACCTGCAGGTTCAAGCCATTGCAGTCCACTGTGTCTGCCCGGGGGCAGGAGCAGCGCAGGGGACAGGCCCGGGGCGGGGGCTGCGAGCTCTCTCCCAAGTGGGGGAAGGCGGCGTCCTCCATGCCCGGTGTGGATGGGGGACCGGACAGCAGCAAGAGCAGCAACAGCAGGCTCAGCCGCTGCGAATAGAGGGACCTCTGGGTCAGGGTGTCCCCACACCAGGCACCAGGTCACCATGGAGACAGGAGCATCCCTGCATGGGGTGGGGATGGTAGGGGGAGCAGGCAGGCTTCCCTCCTTCCCCTGCCCTCCCCTCTGCCCCCACCCCACCTTACCATAGCCAGCCCCAGCTCTGCTGTCTTGCCTGAAATGCCGACCAGGCGTCCCTAATGGAAACCAGGCAGTCACCTCCTGCCGTGCTCCTACTGTGGCTGCCACCACCCCCCATCTCTTGGCATAGGCCACCTCCACCCGGCTTGTTCTCTCAGGCTAGGGGGGGGGCGTGTGGAGAACTAGCTGGCCCACCCCCTTCCGCCCTGGGGAGGGTGGGCGGGCTGCCGGATGGGGTGGTGAGGACAGGCCAGCCGGTCCCCTCGGTCCCACCCCCACCAACCACCCCAGCGCAGCTGCTTGCGTAACCACGGCCAGCCTGGGCTGGGCCACATGGAGCATGGAATGCTTGGGGGAAAGCTAAGATTCGCCCTGTCTGGTATTTGGGCCAACCACAGAAATAAGGGTGGGGGCAGAGGAGTGGAGGATGCTTCAAGCCACAGGAGGGTCCCCAAGGAACTAGGGCTGGCAGCAAGGGGTCAGGGCAGGTCTGGGCTCAGCCCACCAGCCTAGATGCCAGCCTGGGGGCTCTCAGCCAGGTCTGCCATTTGGGCCCCTCCCCCTCCTCCCCAAATGGCCACAGCCACCGCCTGAAAGGAAATTACACGTATTGAGGCACCAGCCCTGTGGTTAAGGATATGTGCTCAGCGCCAGCCTGCCTGGGCCTGAACCTGGGCTCTGCCACCTCTCTGGGCCTTGGTTTCCCACTCTGCAAAGTTGGGGGGGATGGTTGTCTCATCTCTCAGGAGCAGTGAGATAATCTGGTGATAATAATAATCAGGTGAGATAATCCACATGGGGTGGGTGAGACAGTGCCCAGCACATTCCACGCCCTCCCCCAGAGCAGCAGCTTGGGGAGAAGAAGCCGACCTTTGCCCTAGGTCCTATTTCCCAAGATGTATCACTTGCCAGGCAAATTGTTTTCCTGCCCAAACCTCAGTTTTCCCACACATAAGACAGATGACAGAATGCCCTTCCTTCTTCGAAGGGCTCTCATAAGGCAAAGCCAGAAAGTGGACAAAGCTCTAGGCAACACATCTGCCCCTCATGAATGCCTAGCTCAGAAGTGGCTGAGCCGATGGGCTGTGTGAAGAAGGTGAAGGAGTTTGGGGTTGGAAGGGTTGATTTCCCGGAAGCAGAGCTTGAGACAGGGATTGAGTGCATTTGTGTTAGAGAATGGATGCTGTAGGAGAGCAAAGAAATGTCAGAGGAAAGGGAGGGAGCAGTCAATGATGAGTTATTGCTGGGATAATCAACTTCCCTAGAGCTTACCAGTATTAGCACTCAGAATCCGGTGTCCCAGGGAACCCTTAGTCCTGGGCAAATTGGGACAGTTTGTCACTCTTTTTATCAAGCAAGTGCCCACCAGAGGCACATGGGGCTCAGTCCTGCGGGGAATGCTGGCAGATTGCATAGGACACACATCCTACCTGGAGGTTGGGCTCGGAGGAGCTAGGGTATTGATTCTCCAGCTCTCTCCATCAGGCACTAGGTGAGGGCTGCCCCTGAAGGGTCTGAATTCACTGGCGCTTTGGGGAGAACAGGCACCAGCCCTCAACAGATGTAGGTACCGGATGGTGAGGCCTGAGCGGGGCCTGGTGGGCTCCAGACAGCACCTGCTATCAGACGGTAGGGGGGCAGTGAAGTACATCGGGGGTGGGAAGAAGGGACCAAGATAAGGGAGAATGAAGAGAGAGGGTGTCTGTATTGTTAATCCCCCTCTCACAAAGGAAGAAACTTGGAAGCCCACAATTTGCCCACATTTCCCAGGACTGTGTGGGCTCGTGACAAGAGATACTCTGGTCCCTCAGGGCTAGGGTAGGAGAGAGGTCTTAGCATCAACCAGAAGAGAACAATAGTCCCCAACCCGAGTTCTCCATGTGGGGCCAGTGGCTATTAGCTTGGACTCTGGGAAGAAGCTCCTCAGTCTCCCTAGAAGAGTAATGGGACTAGCCCCACAGACTTACTGAATTACTGCATTGATCCTAGCCCCCAATGAGAACCAAGCTGTTTCTGGCAGGCCTCTTTTGGTTGCAAAAGATGGAGAACCAAAACCAAACTAGCTAGTGCAAATGAGGGCGTTACTGACTCATGAACAGAAATATTCAGTGGATGTATCTTTCAGGCATAGCTGGATCCAGGGGCTCAAATGACGTTCTCAGAATAGATTTCCTCTCTGTCTCTTGGCTATATAGCAGCGGCCTTCCCAGCGGCAACATGCGCACATGCTCAGCCCTAAGCTTCAATCTCACTGGCCTAGCTTTGGTCACATGTTATCTAGAACCAGACCCTGTGGCCAAAAGGATGAAATTGCTGATTGGCTAAGGAACTATCCACTGGTCTTATAGATAATCCACTGGCCTTATCTCCCTGCAATAAACTCTCTTGTCTCTACCTTGTACTGCCCCACCCTGCCCTGACCTTCCTAGCCCTGCCCTGCCTAGTCCAGCCTTTCCCTACCCAGCAAAGAGTTCAGAGGAGTGTGGTCGATCAACGTAGAGCCCAGCAACCACCAATCACCATTTATTACACATATAGGACTGTGTCTTTATGTGTGGAAGGGTTTGCACAGGGAGCGACTGTTGGTGTGTCTTGGCTCTGACCTTAGAGTAGGGAGAACTAGAAGGTCATGGGAACAATGGACAGTTGCAATAAACCTAGGCAGCTAGTGCAGTGATCTGTCTCATTTTGGTTGTTGAGGAGTACAGGAGGAGGTGGGGATGATGTGAAAGAGAGCAAGAAAATGATGGGAAATGTAGTCCCCCAATTAGAGAAGGAAAGGAAGGGTCTTAAATTAGTACCAACTAATGATCCCAAGGAGTACCTTAGGCCTGCCCCTCCTTATCCTCTAATAGCATTCAACCTCAAGACACAGGCGAAGGCCAAAGTTCTCAATCAGCCTTCATCTGGCTACTTGGCCTTTTAAGATCTGGGCCAAATCCGTAAAATTACTGATAGTTAGCTGAACATATGGTTGCCTAAGATAAAGAACCACATTTTCCAGCCTCCCTTACAGCTAAGTACAGCCCTCTGTCTGTGTAAGCAGGCATGGTATGCACAACTTTGAGGGAAAGGGATGCCTTTCTCCTCTTTGTTATTGGAAGGTCGATGTGATGGCTGGGACTCCATCAGCCATCTTGGGCCATGACATTACCCTGAGAATAGTGGTCTTGAGTGGTGGAGCAACAAGATAGAACCAGCCTGCATCACACGTCTGAGGGAAGACCACCCCTGCAATGACTAGGGTTTTGATCACCTCCCATCTACTCTGCTGGTGAAGGAGGGATCTCCTGTCCTAAAGGATACGAGGTAGCCAAGCATCTGACACCCAAGCCTGTACAGAAAAAACTGGCATTGGCTTATGAGCTATATGTACTCACGGCCCAGAGGAGGGGAAGGATGCTGCTCGCCATGCAGAGTCCATGGGGTTGTCGCGTGAGGGAGCAGCGTCAAGAAACAGGGTCAAAACGGCTCAGTCACCAGATTCACAATTAAAATTGGCACATTTAGGGGCCCCTGGGTGGTTCAGTTGGTTAAGCGACTGCCTTCGGCTCAGGTCATGATCCGGGAGACCCGGGATCGAGCCCCACATTGGGCTCCTTGCTCCGCGGGAAGCCTGCTTCTCTCTCTCTCTCTCTCTCTCTCTCACTCCCCCTACTTAAGTTCCCTCTCTGGCTGTGTTTCTCTCTGTCAAATAAATAAATAAAATCTTTAAAAAAATTAGCACATTTATTTAATAAATTGTGGCCTCCAAAGTTTAGTAATGAAAACTGTTTATTCATAAAAGATTATGCTTAAGTGAGTGTGAATCTTGCATAGAATCACCAAGGAGCTGGGACACATGTTTTTTTTTTTTTTTTCCATACAGGAAAAAAATTAAAAAGTAGGAGCTGCAGCAGGCAGGCTTTGTAGTAACCAAAGGATGAGATGACCTCTGGTTCCCATGGGAGGACGTGACTGGCATGTTGGGATGATTTCTCAGGCTGGCAGAGAGGTGAGCCCATTAGATTGAGGACCAGATGGGACACAGCCAGTGTTGATGAGAGAGCCACTAGCTCGGAAGGGAGCCTCTCCCTCCAGGCGGGGGGCATGTCTCACAAAAGCAGGGAAACTCTCATGGTTCGGGCCCTTTGGGGCCCTATGAGCCTCAGAGAATTTTTTTTTAAAAGATTTTATTTATTTGACGGAGAGAAACACAGTCAGAGAGGGAACACAGGTAAGGGGAGTGAGAGAGGGAGAAGCAGGCTTCCCGCGGAGCAGGGAGCCCGATATGGGACTCGGTCCCGGGTCTTCGGGATCATAACCTGAGCCGAAGGCAGTCGCTTAACCAACTGAGCCACCCAGGCTCCCCTCAGAGAATTTTTTTTTAAGATTTTATTTATTGATTCGAGAGAGAGAGCATGAGCAAGGGGTGGGTTAGAGGGAGAAGCAGACTCTCCACTGAGCAGGGAGCCTGATGCGGGGCTTGATCCTGGGACCCTGAGATCATAACCTGACCTGAAGGCAGACACTTGACCAACTGAGCCACCCAGGTGCCCCACTAAGATTATTTTTTAAAGGATTTCTTTATTTATTATTTGAGAGAGGTGGTGGAGGAGCATAGGAAGAGGGAGAGAGAGAACCCCAAGCGGAGCCCAACGCAGGGCTTGATCTCACTACCCTGAGATCACGATCTGGGTCACAACCAAGGGACCCTTAACTGACTGCACCACCCGGGTGCCCCAGATGTCTTTCTTGTGTAAGCCACCATTTCTATGTCTTTCTCCTTTGAAAAAACAATATATTCTAACCTTAGTGACTGCAAAGGCTATCCACAGAGTGAGAGCTGAAGCCACAGCGTGATGGCATTAGCCAAGGGGAAAGTATAAAATGAGGAAGGCTCATGCCTGAGGGGCGGGCAGAAGAGAGCCTGCAGGGGTCATGGAGAAGGAGGGTCAGAAAGAGAGGAGGAACCGGAAAGTATCTGGTAAAACTGAAAATGGGCCTGCCCTGTGCTTGTGATGGTTAATTGTATAGGTCAAAGGTTATATTATAAAATGATATTGGGCCATGGGGTGCCCACATTAAGCATGATTTCTCGGTGCATCCGTGAAGGTGTTTCCAGAAAACATTAGCATTTAACTGTCTTCCCCAGTGGGCGGGTATCATTCAATCCATGGAGGGCCTGAATAGAACAAAAAGCAGAGAAGGGGTGTCCAGGGCTCGGGAGCAAGAGCACCTGGCTCCAGGGGCCCCCAACAGACCGGGCTCAGCCACTTGCTGCTGACAAAATCCACAAGCAAGGAAAGGAATTTATTTCAGGGAGGTCAACACCAGGAAAGACAGCTGATCAGTGTCGCAAAGACAGTCTCCCAAGTGAAGACAATAGTTTCAGATTCATAGAAGGAAAATGTGGGGCCAAGTGGGTGGGTACGTGCGGGTGGGCAGTGGAAGTCAAATCGATCAGGAGTCACTCCTGGATGGGGTCTTGCTGGCTCAGGGCGGTCCTGATGCTTCCAGCGGGTAGTTCAAGTTTCCGTCGCACGAGGCTTTGCCCTCAGGGTCTTCCACCGGAGACCAGAGACAAGCCGGAAAGAAGAACCCAACTTGGAAAGTCTGAGGCAGCCAAAGTCCTCTTTCAAATGGAGGAATTGACCCTTTTTCCTTCTGGTATGAATTTGTAGTGGGACACTGATCTTCTCCTGCCCTTGGACTGGGATTTGGGATTTAGACCATCAGCAACCCCGATCCTCAGCCTTGATGCTCAGACTGGAATTATACCATGAGGCTCCTGGGTCTCCTGCTTGCCGATGGCAGATTATGAGACTCCTCCGCCTCCATAACCACATAAGCTAATTCCTCATTATGAATCTCTCTTTCTCTTTTTTTTTTCTAATTTTATTTATTTGACAGAGAGAAATACAGCCAGAGAGGGAACACAAGCAGGGGGAGTGAGAGAGGGAGAAGCAGGCTTCCCGCCGAGCAGGGAGCCCAATGTGGGGCTCGATCCCGGGTCTCCAGGATCATGACCTGAGCCGAAGGCAGTCGCCCAACCAACTGAGCCACCCAGGCACCCCTCTCTCTCTCTTTTTAAAGAGATTTTATATATTTATTTGACAGAGAGGGAGAGAGAGAGAGAGCAAGCAGGGGGAGTGGTAGAGGAAGAGGGAGAAGCAGGTTACCCACTGAGCTGGGAGCCTGATGTAGGGCTGGATCCCAGGACCCTGAGACCGTAAACCGAGCTGAAGGCAGATGCTTAATGACTGAGCCAC
>PITA01020051.1:0-35811 GCA_004023965.1 Spilogale gracilis | reverse complement strand
ATTGGAAAAAGAGAGAGAGAGGGAGGGAGGGAGGGGAAATGAGCTGGGAAGGAGCCTAGGTAGAATGACAAGCAGACTCCATGCTGAGCACAGAGCCCAACATGGGGGTCCATCCCACAACTGGTAGATGGCCCCCTGAACTGAAATCATGAGTTGGTCACTTAACTAAACGAGTCACCGAGGCGTCCCTGTACTTTTTGAGGATAATATTTGAATAGTTCTATTACTCAGGAATCCATTGTTAAGGGCGCCTGGGTGGTTCAGTGGGGTAAAACCTCTGCCTTCAGCTCAGGTCATGATCTCAGGGTCCTGGGATCGAGGCCCATATTGGGCTCTCTGCTCAGCAGGGAGCCTGCTTCCTCCTCTCTCTGCCTGCCTCCTCCTCTCTCTGCCTGCCTCTCTGCCTACTTGTGATCTCTCTCTGTGAAATAAATAAATAAAATCTTTTAAAAAAAGGAA
This sequence comes from Spilogale gracilis, assembly GCA_004023965.1. NCBI lineage: Eukaryota > Metazoa > Chordata > Mammalia > Carnivora > Mephitidae > Spilogale > Spilogale gracilis. Next base: position 35,352 of record PITA01020051.1, on the reverse strand, counting down.
TCCAATGTTAAAACTTAGGTTTTCTGGAAACTTTGGGAAAAGTGCGTCACTTCTTGATACTAACAGCAGTTTTTTACCTTTTTCTAACATTAAGCCTAAGATTTTTTAATGGAAATTTTATAAAATGTCTTGGTATTTTATGTTGTTTAAAAGATTAAGTTTTAAACTTAATTTAACCCTTTTCTTGATTATAGTGACTGTGTTACTGATAAACTTCAGCACCTATGTAAACATGAGGTGTAAGAGTATTGTAGTAGATGATATGTTGTGTTTTCTGGTAAACCAAATACAGTATTTTAATCTGTATGGAAGAAGTATAATCACTTCTTTTTGAAAACCATGGAAATGACAAAAGAGCCAGTTATGAAGAAGATAGTGACATATTTGCAAAGCTAAAATTTAAACTAAGTTTCAGTGAAAACATGTCATTTAGAATTCAATCACTTAACTTTTAGTTGAAATAATAGGCCATGGTCACATTATATTTTTAAAGATACACTTGTCATATATAGGTACAAACAAAAGCCTGTGAAGTAAATGTAATTAAGTGTCTCTATCTGATCAATTTATCACATTTCATCTTAAGATAATTTTACAGTATGCTTGGAGAACAGTTGATGTTAGACTTTACAAATTAATGGAGATCCATTTAAAATACAAGATGAATTTTATTTTCTCTATGAAGGAGTCCACGTTAACTTCTAAAAAGAACAGTGCAGTGTTGGCAAGAAACCTCATAATTGACTGCTTTTAAGTAAATACTAACTACTAGTGTTTAAAAATAATTTTGTAGGGGTGCCTGGGTGGCTCAGTTGGTTAAGCGACTGCCTTCGGCTCAGGTCATGATCCTGGAGACCCGGAATCGAGTCCCACATCAGGCTCCCTCAAGGGCAGGAAGCCTGCTTCTCCCTCTCTCACTCCCCCTGCTTGTGTTCCCTCTCTAGCTGTGTTTCTCTCTGTCAAATAAATACAATCTTAAAAAAAAAATAATAATTTGTAATAAAAATATTTGATTCAATCAGTTTCTGATTATTATAAGAACTATTAAAAACTCATAAAAGTATGGAAAATCTAGAAATCTAGACCGGATAAAGATCACCTGCAATTCAGACCTTGCAGAGATAACTACTATTAATACTTCAATATATTCTTGCACGTTTTTACATATACACATATTTTAAACAGAATTTGTGATAACTTTCCTTCTTTTTAATATTTTTTAACATTGACTCCTAAATGGGAAGATAAGTTTATATATTACAGATAGAGTTTTATTTATTTAATTTTTAATTTATTTATTTAGAGAGGGAGTGCATGTGCATGAGTTAGAGGAAAGGGGCAGAGGGAGAGAGAGACAATTGCAAACAGTATGGAGTATGGAGCCCAACATGGGACTCCTTCCCACAGCGCCAAGATCATGACGTGAGCCAAAATCAAGAGTCGGATGTTCAAATGACTGCCACCCAGGTGCCCCACAGAGAGAGTTTTAAAGGAAGATAGACTGGTGTTACTTACGAGGCAACATGCAGTAATACTGAGTAGAAATTTGGGTATATCCCCTTTTCCTATCTCTGGTTATCCTTAAAATCACTTAAAGTTCTGCCTCTGTTTGCTTTTTTGCCAGTGAGTAATGGTCCTTTTCCTGTTGACCTCCAGAGTTTGTTTTTATAGAAAGGAATGTGTTAATCAGTTTTATTATTTTGTTATAATGTTCAATACTATCTATAGTGGTAAATATTTCCCTCTCTGGTTAAATCTGATTAATGTGCATCAGAGTATTCTTATTCTCTCATTTTCTTGCATTTTAATTAGGTAACTTTGATGAAGTGTTTATGAAAAAATATATTTATTATACATATATAAAATCTCTGGGGCACCTGGGTGGCTCAGAGGGTTGAGTCTCTGCCTTTGGCTCATGTTTTGGTTCCAGGGTCCTGTGATGGAGCCCCCATGTTTGGCTCTCTGCTCAGCAGGGAGCCTTGCTTCCAGCCTCTTTCTCTGCCTGTTTGTGATCTCTCTCTGTCAAATAAATAAATAAAATGTTCCAAAAAAATCTCTGAAAAATTCTGTCTTTAATTGTAGGGTTGTCAGAGACCTACAGAAACAGTTTTATGGCTTCAAGGTTAACTGCTCCTATGTATACAGTAGTCTACATCCATTGTTTTTTGTGTGGTTTTTTTTTTTAAGATTTTATTTATTTGACAGAGAAACACAGCTAGAGAGGGAACACAAGCAGGGGGAGTGAGAGAGGGAGAATCAGGCTTCCCGCTGAGGGCCTCGATCCCTGGTCTCCCGGATCATGACCTGAGTTGAAAGCAGTCGCTGAACCAACTGAGCCACCCAGGCGCCCCATGCATCCATTGTTCATAGCACCTTGTTTTATCTACTTGTGCTTCCAGGTTCACCTACCTGTGCTTACCTACTTCCACTTAAAACTAATTTTTGCGTTATCTAAATTTACATACTGTTATCCCACAGTCCACCAAACAGAGATTGCCTGTTGCCAATTGTATCCTATGAAGTAATCTGGAGCAGAATATTACCTCTGTGAGTTAGAGGCAACAAGGAGGGCTAAAGAATGATCTTGGGTTTAGTGGAGCAGGTAAAAACCTAGGCTGTTGAGACTATAAGTAAGCAATCAGGGCTATAAACAGTTTTTATGCAGTATCACAGTGTTAAGGAAAGACCGTGTAAAACTAGGTTAACTAGGACCCACTAGAGACCATTGTTAGCCACCTTTATGCTTACAGGGTGATTGTGTTTCTGATGATTTTAATCCCTTCAAATATACCACTAAATTCTGTTTGAATGTTTCTCTTTATTTCATACCTGGTCCCTCTTCTAAACTGTAGTATATGTTCCTAGGCCCATATTTTACCCCAGATAGGAAAGTTTAAGACCATTTTGTGCCTGAAAATTATTCCAATATTGATAATATTGATAAAGAACATGATTAGTAATATATTAATTTCATTATGTGTCACTGACATTTCTAACATTTCTTCTTGGTCTTTTCAATGGTATAAAAAATAGGGGGTTTTTTGTTTGTTTGTTTTTTAAGATTTTATTTATTTATTTGTCAGAGAAAGAGAGATCACAAGTAGGCAGATAGGCAGGCAGAGAGAGCAGAGGAAGCAGGCTCCCTGCTGAGCAGAGAGCCCTATGTGGGGCTGAATCCCAGGACCCTGAGATTATGATCTGAGCTGAAGGCAGAGGCTTTAACCCAATGAGCCACCGAGGCACCCTAAAAAAATAGGTTTTTATTAGCTATTACCCAGCTGCCTTAGTGCTAACTTCTGTTAGATTACCAGCTCCTGCTCACCATGGGGCATATGCTATAGAATTGCCCTGGTAAGAAGCAGTCTGATGGCAAGTCATCACTGTACAGTCTGTACAGTCTGTGACTTTTTATTTTGAGCTCACATTTGAAACTACTTTGTTTTTTATTTCTATGTCTTGAAATATAAACTATTAGAAGTTACTCAGTACTCTTTGTAACTTAGTTTAAACTGTGGGAGATGATGAGTGCCTTCTTTGAGATGCTCCCCTAATTTCTTTCCGGTAAATTTTGAATTTGTCAGATAGCCTGATTTTAACAGTTCTCTTCTATTTGGGCCTCCTCAGCATGTATTCTCCCTTCATTTGATAACAGCATGCTGGATTCCCTTATTGCACTGTCAGTGCAGGTGCCTTGTCCTTGACTGGCCAAGGACTGAGCATGTGATTCAGATTAGACTTGTTGGAGATGTTAAAAACAAAAAGTCAGAAAATGGAAATAAAACAATATTAAAGTATTTTATAATGTATCAAGTAAGAATAATATAAACAAGTCAGATTTGATGGTATTGTCAGTGTTTTTAACCCTGTTATGTGACTCTCAGGGATCAGAAGAGAATGTGTTGGGGAGTTCTCAAAATCACCCTCAGTTTTGGTAATTGATGGCGAGAACTCACAGCACGCAGTGTGTGTAGTTATATTTAGGCTGTAATTTATTAAAACAAAAGGATACAGGGGCGCCTGGATGGCTCAGTTGGTTGAACGACTGCCTTCGGCTCAGGTCATGATCCCGGAGACCTGGGATCGAGTCCCACATCGGGCTCCCTCAAGGGCGGGAGGCCTGCTTCTCCCTCTCTCACTCCCCCTGCTTGTGTTCCCTCTCTAGCTGTGTTTCTCTCTGTCAAATAAATAAAATCTTAAAAATTTTTTTTTAAAAAAAGGATACATAATCAGCAAAGGGAAAAGATGCTTGGGATGAAGTCTGGGGGAAACCAGGTGCAAGCTTCTAGAATTTTCTCCCAGTAGAATCACACAGGAGGCCTTTATATCCCCTAAAAATGAATTGTGACAATATATCTGAAATTGTTGCCAACAGGAAAGCTTGTTAGAAACAGCACCCAGAATTTTAATACTGGTTACTTATGTAGGTACCCCATGCTTGGCACATACCCAAATGCTCAAATGTTTTCTGAGAATGAAAAGAGGTGTTTAGCATAAATTGTATTGTTTGTAATATAGTTCAGGAACAGTGAGCCAGTCTTATCAGTGAATTGTGGGAACCCTTCTGAAATCCAGGTTCCCATAAGTTCCCAGATGCCATCTAAGGGCCTGCCTTGCAAGCAGGACAACAATAGCAGTATGCAGGGAAGTATTAGTTTTCATTTTTCTTAGAGTTTTTACTTTTTGCATTAATAGTTTATCTCAGTTTATAATTTCTTTGCTAGAATCTTAAGCCACATTTGTATATTATTTTATTTTTTATTTATTTATTTTTAAGATTTTATTTATTTGACAGAGAGAAAGACGGCCAGAGAGGGAACACAAGCAGGGGGAGCGAGAGAGGGAGAAGCAGGCCTCCTGCCGAGCAGGGAGCCCGATGTATATTATTTTACCTTATTTCCTTCTGCGTGTATGTTTAGTTTTTTTTTCATTATCACCATCCTGACATTTTTGAAGTTTTGATGGTAGCCATGATTCCCAAATTGCCTTTTTTTTTTTTTTTTTTTTTTTTGGCCGTTCCCACCATAGTATCTCATAATACATGGATCAGGAAACCAAATAAGAGACTCTGTTAGTTGCTGAGTCTTGTCTCTTACAAGTTCTAGTGAAGACCTGCAGAAATAACCTCTAAGTTTTCAAACAGTAGGTGTATCAGAATTCCCTGGCAAGGCTTGTTAAAACACTGATTGCTGATTCCTTTCCCTAGAGCTCCTAATTCAGGATGTCCAGAGTGGAGCCTGACAATTTGCATTTCTAACAAGTTTGGAGGTTATGCTTGACACAGTTAGTCCTGGGAGCATACTTGAGAACCTCTTTCCTAATTTGTAATATAATCCACAACTCATGGAAACCAGATTATGTCATCTGCCAAGTACACATCTACAGGCATATTGAACACAATAAATATGCTGGAAGTGAATGGACCACCACTTTCAACCTGCCTGTGTTCTGTAACTACCACTTTTCACTCAGGACGTAAGTGTTCATGGGACACATGGCTCAGGTGGATCAACATAACTATGTATTTAAAAAGCTTACTTTTGGGGTGCCTGGGTGGTTCAGTCATTAAGTGTCTGCCTTCAGCTCAGGTCATGATCCCAAGATACTGGGATCGAGCCCCATAATGGGCTCCCTACTCAGTGGGAAGCCTGCTTCTTCCTCTCCCACTCCGCTTTTTGTGTTCCTACTCTCACTCTCTCTCTGTTGAATAAAAAAATAAAATCTTAAAAAGAAAAAAAGCTTACTTTCTGGGTGCCTGTGGCTCAGTTGGTTAAGCATCTGCCTTTGGCTCAGGTCATAATCCCAGGGTCCTGGGATCAAGTCCCGCATCAGGCTTCTTGCTGAGCAGAAAATCTGCTTCTCCTTCTCCCTCTGCCCTCCCCCCTCCCAGGTTCATGCTCTCTTTTGTGCAAGTGTGCATACTCGCTCTCTTTCTCTCCTAAATAAATAAAAATGAAAAAAAATTAAAAAGCTTACTTTCTAATCTGTTTTTAAGATAAATAAAAGTTTCCATATTTTTTATATGTTCAGTGAATTGTCCCCACACTGCTTGCAATTTCTCATCTCACCTGGGTAATCAGAGCAGTGGATTATTTCTTCAACATTTTCTTGGAAGATGGGTTAGCAAGGGAAATGTTAGAATTTCAGGGCTTTGTTGGCTTTTCTTTTTGGCTAGGAATGCTTATGAAAGGGGATCTCACTGAAAATTTTTCATGACCTCATTGAGATCAGAGAATCCCAAGAAAGCAGAAGCTGGTGGCAAGGTCGGCATGGTCATCACACTAGGTGGCAGGGTAGGCATGGTAATGAAATTTTGAAAATGTTCTGATTTACATGGGATCCTGGGTTGATAAGTCACCTGTTAGGTTGGTATAAATTTTTAAAAGTCCAGTTCTGGTGATGAGCAGTCTCATGTAAGCTATCATGTTAGAGTGCTTTAGGGATTGTCTGCTTTGTTCAAAGAGCCCATCGAAAGAAGGCAAGATCAAGTACCCTAGAGGACCTGTTATAGATCCCTGTATATAGTGTGGCTCTTTCTACCTGCTTTCATTTATGACATCTTGTGCTTATTTATTTAAATAACTGCAGTGAGGAAGGGTAAAGAGTTCTTTAAATATGGCTGGAACTATTTGATATTGACTGTGATGTAACAGTAATTTCTGGTACTCCAGAGGACAACCAGTGTGATCTAGGTGCATCCAGGGTGCCTGGGTGACTCAGTTGGTTAAGCAACTGCCCTTTGGTTCAGGTCATGGTCCTGGAGTCCCGTATCAGGCTCCCAGCTCTGTGGGGAGTCTGCTTCTCCCTCTGACCTTCTCTTCTCTCACATTCTTTCTCCCTCTCTCTCTCTCAAAAAAAAAAAAAAAAAAAAATAGGTGCATCTGCAGAGCCAGGAGATAGTTTTGATCTAAGTTTCTCTACACCTGTCCTGAAATTATTCCTTTTGGTTCTAAGTGAAGCGATCTCTTCAACAACTAAGAGAACCCCATTTAATGTAATGTAGTATGTTAGGAATGGCCAAATAAAAGTCATTTGGTCCTACCATTAAAAACTCGAAAGATGCTGGGATGGCAATCAGGGGAAAAACAAACAAACCAAAACCCCAAAACAAAACAACAACGAAAAGAAAAAAGCAAAAACAACTGAAGTATGCACATAAGAAAATAAGGGATTAAAAACCTCTCACATCTTTGTCTTTATTATTAGTTTATTTTTTATTGTAGACTGATAGATAGCCATGGATCCAGATATATGAGAAAGTTCTTTCCAGTTTTAGTGATAGTTTTAATACAAATTGAGACTCCATAGAAGGCAAGGATCATTTATTTGTAAGTGATTTTATTCTTCAAAATTAATGTTTTTCTAGAGCAATTCCAAAGTATCTAACTTTATATTACAAGGTAATATATGTGCTGTGGTTACCAGGATTCAGTTTACTCAGTAAGTATTCAGGTCAGTGAGAAAAGAATAGTAAGTGGGGTAATAGACTAGGAATTCATTTTTTCATAGACGATTGAAATCTTATTTTCAATGTAATCTTTCAAAACCATGGATCAAATTACTTTTGAGTTTCCCGAGATTTTGGTTTGAAGGCTTTGGCAGTGCTTCTCTTCCAATCCAAATCATGCTAGCTGGAATAAAAAAAAAGAAAAGAAACCATCTCAGATTATCAAAATCAGAAAAGGGAATCTATTTTAAGGATGCATAGTATTGGAGAGCAGAAAATCCAGTCAAATTTTAGGAGGGATTTAAGTGAGTTGGGATTTGGAGAGCTAGTAGGAACTAGCTATTTCCTTAGGTACTCAGAGGACAAATAGTGTCTCTCTCTCTCTCTCTCTCTCTCTCTCTCTCTCTCTCTCTCTTTTTTAAAGATTTTATTTATTTATTCGACAGAGAGAAACACAGTGAGAGAGGAAGAAGCAGGCTTCCCGCCGAGCAGGGATCCTGATGTGGGGCTCCATCCTGAGTCTCCGGGATCATGACCTGAGCTGAAGGCAGCCACTTAATCAACTGAGCCACCCAGGCGCCCCGACAAATAGTCTGTTATGTGTTCCTTTGTTCTTTATTTCTTATTCTTTCTTTGCAGACTAGTTTTCTGTCTTTCTCCCTACACATGTCAGAAAATGGCTACAGGCTATATTATTTTGCTCTACCAACAAGTTGAATAGCATTTCAGTATTAAATTTCTAGGAGAAGAACTTGGTCTGCCCAGTTTGGATTGGGTGTCTGGCTATCAGTCTAATCAACTTGTTGGCAGAATATATTCCCAGAACATACCTCTTTGTTAGGAGAAATTATCTAATAATGATGCTTGTCACATTACTAGCTTATTCTTTATGAAATTATATGTGTTTTTTTTTTTATTGTAAAATTTTGGTTATCCGAGGGATGCCTGGGTGGCTCACTCTGTTAAGCATCTGACTTTTGATTTTGGTTCAGGCCATGATCTCAGGGTTGTGGGATTGAACCCCGAGTCGGGCTCCACACTCAGCAGAGTCTGCTTCTCTTCGTCTCCCTCTGCCCTCTCCCCTTCCCTCGTTGTGTGCGTGCGCCTGTTTTTCCTCTCTCTCTCTCTCAAATAAATCTTTAAACCATTTTGGTTATCTATTAAGTTATAAACTGTTTTAGATTTGTCAGCAAATGATATAATTTTCTATGTAACATCACAACTTTATATTTTACTTATATATAAATACATATTGTATGCTTACTATATTACTATTTATCAATCCCACTTTACAAATATGAAGCTAGGCTCAGAGAAGTTAAATAATCTACCTCAAAGGTCACATTACCTAGTAAGTCATAGACCTGGAGTTTGAACAGGTACTCTGATTCCAGAGCTCATGCTTTTGACCTCTTGGTATAAGATGGTTCTCATGATAAGGTGTTTTGAAATATAAATATTTACCTTAAGAGAATTCTCATTTAGCGGGGCTTAATTAATTTCTGACTTCTTTGGTTTAGTAAATGTTTCCTGAATTCCTCCAACATGTAGGTGCAATTCTAGGACCAGGGCATTCAGAGGTGAGTAAGAGGCTATTTCTGCCTGAAGTTGCTCAATCTAGGAGAGAGAACAGATACAAATCATTAAAATACAGTGTGAAATGTTCACCTTTACAGAATGTTTGTATCTGTTTGGGACAAGCAAAGCCAGTATATAGTGTAAGAATGAGTATTGTATTATTGGTTAACAGAGGAGTTAACACATCAGTGATCTGAGATTAGAATGAATCTTAGGGCTCAGAGTGCTTATTACTTATAATGTGGGTCAGTTTGTTTTGGTCACTGGACAAGTAATGGACAGGTTTTCGAGCAATCAGAGATCAGTTTCCTTTTTTTTTTTTTTTTTAACATTTAGAGAGTGAGTGTGGGGGTGGGGAGAGAATCTTTAAGCAGGTTCCTTGCCCAACACGACCCCAAGATCATGACCTGAGCTGAAATCAGGAATTGGATGCTTAACTGACTGAGCCACCCAGATGCCTCAGATTAGTTCCCTTTTGAGGGCTTCTTTCAAGGTTATATTCTTGAGGATATAAAACAGGATAAAAGCTTGGTTGCTGGGCCAGACAACCATCAAGAGGGAACAAATAGTTATATCCTGTTAGTGGTTTAAGGGTCAAATGCAGGTTGCCTGGAATGCAGAGCTCAATTATTTAAAGGAAATATACGTAAGTGGAGCACTATGGGATCAAGAGAGGTGAGTAGTCTTGCTCATGGGCAATGGAGTAGGAGCAGGGTCTGAGCAAATTGTGGAATAGTACTGTACTGATGTCTGAGGTGTTGGTCTCCGGTTTCCCACCTGTTTAAAGAAAAGGAGAAAATCAACATTAGGTTGAGCTATATAAATTGGCAATATTTGAGCTTTTTGATCTATAAAAAAAGCAGTTTCATATGGCTTAACCTGATATTTGCTGAATGCTTACCCAGAACTTGTCAGTCTCCTAACGAGTCTAAATATACTACCTAATTTTAATTTAAAACTTTTGTAAATACCCTACAAGATAAGTCTCCAATCTACAGAGAGGAAACCAAAGATTAAAATGGTAGAGGTGACATACTCCAAGACAGAAAATTACTAAGTGTATAGCATTCTCTCTAGCTCAAAAGCCAGAGATTCTTCAAATTTTCCAGGGTTGTAATTAGTACATAAAGTTGTACAGCCACTCTGATATCAGGCAACAAATAGGGGATAGTTTGCCATCAGGAGAGCTAGTGAACCAAGTACCAAACCCATAGGATTTCCTTCCTCCTTGTTTTCTCTGCTTCTGGCCTCTACCATTTATCTCCTTGTTATCCTGTATTTCATCCATCCTCCTTCCACTCTCTCTCTGCTTCTATCTCCCTTTCTCTGCAGTCATGAAGAAATACATACATAAAGGTTGGTATAGCACAGATAAGACTATGTCGGATTAGCAGTCATTTCACAGAATCATATTTAAGATACGGAAGAACATTCAGACTCTACTAAGTGAAAAACAAAAGTTTACAATGAAGTGAGAGTAGTTAATCAAAGTGTCATCTATTTCTCTGGTTATTTGGCTAGGGGAAAATATCTGGAATGGTATAATGATAGTTCTCTCTGAGAAGACAGACGCTTCTGGTAATCTGATTTTTCTCAAGTTTTCTACTATTATTTTTATTGGTAATAAAATAAAAATGTAGTATTGTTGTTTTCAGGTCATCTAAAAACTTGGTTAATGGGAACTTTCAAGGATTATTATTTTTGGTAATCAAGCAAACTCTTAGAAAATATTCTCTAGATGCATCCTTAGTGACTTACCTTGTGACATTTCAAAATGTTCTTCTTATTGCCCTTCAATTCATGCCAAAGTAAATATTACTAATGTTCCCAGATAGACATAAACTGTAACAATGCCTGTTTATGGTTTCTCTTTATAAATTCTGATTTTTCGAATTGGCTGCACCACTAGACTCCTCTAAATTCCAGATCGTTTATAAATGAGCATGGTATGTTCTGAGAATGTCATTATTCTGAAGCAGTGTCATTTAGTTTGAATAAGGTTTTGACCTCACCAGCAAGATACCAAATAAGACTAACCTCTTCTGAGGGCAGAATAAATTGACTATCTCTGTGTTATATGAGGGAAGTGCCTATGCTTTTTTTGCTTATAGAATAATGTATTGAATATACAGTAGGCAGTTAACAAATGTCCTTCCTATATTGCTGTCTTACATCTTTGCTGATGATGAACAGTCTAGTTAGAATGTGTATTTTGAGCTTTTCAAAATTTCCAGGAATACACCTCTGTCAGTATCTCTGAATGTGTAGGTATCTGTCTGGCTAGTAGATAGGAGTAAATTTTGGTTAGTAGATATGGGGGTAAAATTTACTTACAAGTAATTTATGGTTCCATTGTCTAAGAAATACAGGTGGCATCCAGAGAAGGTTTTTGTGTTTTGGGAGGGAAAGTTTGGTTGGTTCGTTGTTCGTTGGAGAGAGAGAGCCTCAAGCAGATTCTGTGTTGAGTGTGGAGCCTGATGTTGGCTCCATCTCACAACCCTGAGATCAGGACTTCAGCCAAAACCAGGATTTGAACACTTAACTGACTGTGCCACCCAGGCACCCCTGATTATTTTTTAATATGCAAGAACTTTAAAAAATATGCAAGAACTTTTACAATCCAGTTTAAAAAAAAAGTAACTCAAAAAGATGGATAAAGAACACAAATGAGCAACTCCTAGAGAAAGATATACAGATGCCCAATAACTATATATACTACTTTAAAAATTACTTTTATTTTATTTTATTAAGATTTTATTTATTTATTTGACAGAGAGAAACACAGCTAGAGAGGGAACACAAGTAGGGGGAGTGAGAGAGGGAGAAGCAGGCTTCCCACCAAGCAGGGAGCCCGATGCGGGACTCGATCCTGCAACTCCATGATCATGACCTGAGTGGAGGGTAGATGCTTAACGACTGAGCCAACCATGTGCCCCTATCTTCATATTTCTTGAGAGTAAACTGTAGATACGATGTCCTGTCATTCCTAAATATTCCACTGTGTAATTCCCAACAAAAAGGCCATTCTTATACCTATCCTGCATTCAATGCTGTAAATGGTGTAGTCAGCATGGTTATAATAACTGCCATCCCAGCCCATAGATCCCTTTTATTTTTTATATTTATTTATTTATTTATTTATTCATTCATTCATTCATTCATTCATTTATACATAAAGATTTTATTTATTTGACAGAGAGAAACACAGCCAGAGGGGGAACACAAGCAGGGGGAGTGAGAGAGGGAGAAGCAGGCTTCCCGCCAAGTAGGGAGCCTGATACGGGACTTGATACCAGGTCTCCGGGATCATGACCTGAGCTGAAGGCAGTCGCTTAACCAACCGAGCCACCCAGGTGCTCCCATAGATCCCTTTTAAACTTTACCATCTCTCCTAAGAATGTCTCTTTTTTTCTTTCTGGTCTATGCTTTATCCAAGAATTCATGTTGCATTTGACTGTCAAATTTATCTTCAGACTACTTCAATCTAAAACTTTTCCTAGTTTTCCCTATATTTCATATTCTTTTTTTTTTTTTTTTAAGATTTTATTTATTTGACAGAGAGAAACACAGCTAGAGAGGGAACACAAGCAGGGGGAGTGAGAGAGGGAGAAGCAGGCTTCCTGCTGAGCAGGGAGCCCGATGTGGGACTCGATCCCGGGTCTCTGGGATCATGACCTGAGCCGAAGGCAGTCGCTTAGCCAACTGAGCCACCCAGGTGCCCCTATATTTCATATTCTTTTGGGTTTTAAGGAATACAGGAATAAGGACTTCTGTAGGATAACTTCTTCAACCTGGGTCTAGTGTTTCTCACTGTAAAGTACCACACAGAAAGTTGTTTTTTTTTTCTTTTCAGTATATGCCATCATTGCACCACTTTTGGGTGATTTTCTAGAATTATACCAATATGCTGTTCATCTACCTCCACTCCATCAGTTTAGCTTCTATAGACAACACTATGAATCTTACCACTTTTAAGATGGCTGCAAAAGATGATCCTCTATTTCTATCATTCCTGCTACATTTATTAACATTTTACTGTAAGGAAGAACTTTCTCTTTTCTGCATTTACTTATTCATCATGCATTCACTTGTCAGTGTGGACTCATGGATGCCAGTTTTAATGAAAGGGTTGTAATTTGTTATTAGTTTTTAAACTGAGGTATAATTTAGTTTCAGTAGAATATATACATCTTAAGTCATTTTTGACATACATATACATGCCAATCAAGGATAACCAGTATTTATTCAGATGCTCAAAGTTTCCCCCATTTGGCCATTAGGAGCCCCTTCATTTGGCTCCTGTGTCTCTTTGAAATGTCTCCCATCATTTGTTGAGCATTTCCTTATTTTCTGGCTCAAAATGTTTCAGGTTCTTCTTGTAGTTAACCTGCCTAACTTTGAAGTCAGCCATTTCTCCAAAGATCTTTGGTTTCTTTTAATGTAAGATGGAATTTAGAAATCAAGAGATGGGCCATTGGTATGGTTTTTGTTACTGGGCTATCGGTTGCTATTTGCCCTCTATATGGACAGAGTTAGGAAAATATATATACGTATATATGTGCACATATACACAAGTGTGTGTGTGTATATACACATACTTGCATATATATGCACACACATACATCTGTAGCTGTTCATTTTTATGTGTGTGTAAGGTAACCATGAATTCGTAATTTTTTTTTTTTTTTAAGATTTTACTTATTTGAGACAGAGCACAAGCCGGGGGAGGGGTGGAGGGAGAAGGGAGAAGGGAGAGGCAAACTTCCCACTGAGCATGGAGCACTATATGGGATTACATCTCAGGATCCTGGGATCATGACCTGAGCTGAAGGCAGATGCTTACCAACTGAGCCCCCCAGGCACCCCATGAATTCATATTTTTAATTCCAGGCCAATACCCTAGATTTCTTATATTTCTGCTGCTGCTGCTTTTTTTTTTAAAGATTTATTATTTTAGAGAGGAAGAACACAGGTCGGGGGGCTTTGGGAGAGGGAGGGAGCTAATTTTTTTCTTTTTTTAAGATTTTATTTCTTTGTTTGACAGAAAACACAAGTAGGGGGAGCAGCTAGCAGAGGGAGAGGGAGAAGCAGGCTCCTTGCTGAGTGAGGAGCTCGATGCAGGGCTCTATCTGGTGACCTAAGCCGGCTTTGGGATCATGACCTGAGATGCTTAATCAACTGAGCCACCCAGGCGCTCTAGAGACAGCGAGTCTTAAGTAGGCTCCTTGTCCCATGCAGAGTCCAATGTAGGACTGGATCTCAAAACCCTGAGATCACAACCTGAGCTGAAACCAAGAGTCGGACACTTAAACAACTTCACCACCCAGGCACCCACCTTAGACTTCTTTATAGATTTCCCCCTTCCTTCCTTTTAAAATTTCCTTGGCAGTGAGAAACATGGCCTCACTATCCTCAGTATAGTTTACTTATTTGATCAATTTACTTATTTGGCAAGTGTAACGAATTTAATTATGCTGCTCATTTCCTGTCTCTGCTCAGCTCTGCCATGTCCTTAGCCACAGGGTCGGCCTGTGCTTCCCTGTGACTCTCAGAGCCGCCTCCTCATTACCTTGTAAACTCAGCATCTGTCCTGTCCCTCTCTGCCTCCCCAACCTTTACCCCTCACTACCCCGCATCCTTAGTACCCATGAAAAGGAAGAGAGGAAATGGTCCCAGAGAAGATTTTAAAGTTAGATTACACAGCTTTCTTAATTTCTTCCATGTACTTAGTTTTTTTTAATGTTCTAAAAAATTGTGTATTTTCATTTTAAATGCCAAATATCCTTTGGCATATTTGGTGTCTTTTTCATTCACTCATCTGCTGGAATTATTTCCGCTATTGTTTTAATGTCTCTTTGAGGTTGTTATATACAAAATGTCATTTTCCTAGATTTATTGTTACACTGTTTTTTTTTTGTTTTTTTGATTGTTTGTTTGTTTTTCAAGATTTTATTTATTTGACAGAAACACAGCCAGAGAGGGAACAGAAGCAGGGGGAGTGAGAGAGGGAGAAGCAGGCTTCCCGCCGAGCAGGGAGCCCGATGTGGGACTCGATCCCGGGTCTCCAGGATCATGACCTGAGCCGAAGGCAAGTGCTCAACCAACTGAGCCACCCAGGCGCCCCTGTTACACTGTTTTTAAGTATATTTATTTCCTGAGAGTTTTAGCATCACATTTAATACTCTTGTTCTCTGTATCTCTGGCTGCATTGGCACTGCTGCAACCAGTTTGGATGCCTGCCCTTCTGAAGAAACTGCCTCAATAAAATGTCATTAGGCATATTTTGCTTTTTAAAAAATAGATCTCGAATAACTGAATAACTGAATATTTCCTACGCAGTGTCAACATTAGTCAGCCATTTGGAGAATTGATTGAACTATTGTCTTTCTGAAGCTTACTTCAAATATTTGGTGCACTGCAGCCTAAGGCACATTAGAAATTACCGTTGAGGGGCGCCTGGGTGGCTCAGTGGGTTAATGCCTCTGCCTTCGGCTCAGGTCATGATCCCAGGGTCCTGGGATCCAGGCCCGCATCGTGCTCTCTGCTCAGCATGGAGCCTGCTTCCTCCTCCCTCTCTGCCTGCCTCTCTGCCTATTTGTGATCTCTCTGTGTCAAATAAATCTAAATAAATAAATAAATAAATCTTAAAAAAAAAAAAGAAATTACTGTTGAGTCCATTGGACACTTGTATGTTTCAGAAATTACTGTTGAGTCCTTTGGACACTTGTATATTTTGGCTTCTTAAAGGACTGTTATCCACTAATAGCTAATCTAAAAATCACTTATGCTTTTTAGTGTTCCCATGGAGTTCAGTGGTTTTTAGGTGCCAGGTAGGGCATTTGGTAGATTGACTAGAAAAATAATTGTTTAAAAATACTGGATAATTGTGAGGTCGCTGTTGCCTTGGCAACTAGAAGACTGTTCTGTTTGCTAAACAAAGGGATGGTAATTTAGTAGTTTAATTTCCTTTTTGGCATGAAGGTGCTGCATAATAGCATTTTATTTTAACCTCTGAGATGGTCCATACTATTGACCAAAATCAGAGAAGCAGAGCAAAAAGAGAAGGTAAGATTTTTCTGGTTTAAAGACATGTATGTCTAACAGGGTCAGTGTTAGTCCAGGTAATTTAGTTAACCAGCTGAATAATTCTTTGTATATCTCTGTTACACCAAAGGCCAGGAGCCCTAGAATAGGTATGTAGTCTTGGTTGTATTTCCACTGTACTAAAGGTTTATGATGTACTTCATAATGGAACAATGCCACAAATACTTTAACTCTGTTGGTACTAGAATCAATAGGATTACTTTATTTCTGAATTGAATGAGGGGATAATATTTAAACACCTCCTCCCCAGCCTCCTCCTTGTTACACAACAGTTATGCTAGCATCTCTTCTATTTGTGTGGAATCTCTTGTATAGGACTTAAAAATTTTTTTTAACTCATGAGTTTCCTCCAAATTATTAAGTAATAGTAACAGTCTTTATTTGGCCCTGTATGCTGAGCCATGTTCTAAGCACTTCACATGTAGCATTTCACATGTTATCTCTGTAAGATAGTCACTCTTTTATCCTGAGGTACAGAGGTGCTAGCTGAAGGTCATCTAGCTACTAGTGGTAGATTTGAACCTAAGCATCTAATTCAAGAGCCTGTGCTCTTAATTTACTATATTGTACTGGCTCTCATTCATATACTCATTCTAAATACATTAGAGAGTACAGAAAAGTATTAATAAGAAAAATAAAAATAACCCATAATCCAAGTCACTACAGATTAGAATACTTCTTCCCCCTTTAGATTATAATACTCTTTACTCCTTTCATGAAATGAAGATCTGGATTTCTTTCAAAGAATCATTGTTTAGGAGGAATGAGTAGGATGGAATGGGTATAGATGAGATAAATTGTGTTGATAATTGTGGGACCCAGATTATGAGTATATGGGGGATTTATCATACAGTCCCGTCTTTTATGTATGTTTGAAGTGTTCCTTAGTATATGTTTTATTTTTATTCATTTTTATTTTCTTAGAGTGCATGCCTATGAGGGGGCAGGGATGGGAGCAGAGGGAGTGGGAGAGAGAATTTTTTCCCTTTTTTTAAAGAATTTATTTATTTGAGAGAGAGAGAGTGAGCAAGAAAGAGTGAGAGCACAAGCAGGGGAGAGGGAGAAACAGGTTCTCCATTGAGCAGGGAGCCCCACTTGGGGCTCCATTCTAGGACTCTGGGAATGACCCACAGGCAGACTGAGCCACCCAGGTGCATCACTCCCCTACCCCTGGTATACATTTTAAAAAGCAAAGAATACATACCACTTTAACAAACAAAAAAGAAAGCTTTTTTTTTTTTTTTTTTTTTTTTTCAAAAGACAGGAAGACTGGGCACCTGGGTGTCTCAGTTGCCATCCACCTCCTGATTTTAGCTCTGCTCATGATGGCTGGGTCGTGAGATTGAACCCTGCATCAGACTCTGTGCTGCGCATGGAGCCTGCTTAAGATTCTCTCTGCCTCACTCTCTCTCAAGAATAAAGAACAGGAAGACTTACTTTGAATGAAATATTTTATATACGTACCCCTCCATTCTGTTCCTTTTCCCATAGGTTAATCCCTTTTTTAGCAGTTATTCTTATCTTTATTATGTATATTTATATATATAAAATATAACATAAATATGTCTGATTATTTTTGCTTTTCTAGAGAAAGCTTAATGGACAGAACCACCCAGGTGCCTTCTTTTTTTCTTTTGAAAATGCTAGAGGCAAAACCTTTATCTATTTATCTATTTTTAATTTTTAAAAATATTTTTATTTATTTATTTGACTGAGAGAGGGAGACAGTGAGAGAGGGAACACAAGCCCTGGGAGTGGGAGAGGGAGAAGCTGATTTTCAGCTGATCAGGGAGCCGATGTGATGTGGGGCTTGATTCCAGGACCCTGAGATCATAACCTGAGTGAAGACAGACAATGACTGAGCTACCTAGGTGCCTGCAATGCCTCATTTTAAGTGATTGCCCATTGGGGCTCCTGGGTGGCTCAGTTGGTTAAGCAAAGGATTCTTGATTTCGGCTCGGGTCGTGATTACAGGGTCATAGGATCGTGTCCCACGTTGGGCTCTGCTGTCACTTTGAAGTCTGCTTGAGATATTCTCTCTCCCTTGGCCCATTTCCCCATGAAATTTCTGGGTGAAGTGTTGTGTGTTCATTTCATATTCTTCCTAAAGTCATTAGCTTGTCTGGAATTTAACCAAGAATTTAACCAAGGAAAATGGTATTTTAAGAAGGTTAAGGCAAGTAGGTAAAGTAGAAAAATTTAGTAACTTTTGGTGCACCTGTTCTCTCTTTCTCTCAAATTAAATCTTTAAAAAAAAGGAGAGGGGTGCCAAATCTGAATTTACATCAGTTTAATGACTTGTTTGTCCACCTTGAGTGTTTCCTAATAGTAATAGCAATTGTTAATAGCTGAATACTTGAAGCATCATAATTGAGTGCTTTTTAATATTGACCATGTTTTACCGATGTGGAAACTGAAGCTTAGAGAGGTTTAGTAGCCTACAAAAACTTATCTAGTTAGTGTAAGGAATAGAGCTGGGGTGAGTACCTTGTCTTTTTGCCTGTACTATTAGTCTGCTTTATTGCCTTATGTTTCACTAATGATAGAATGATAATTTATGCTCTGCTTAAATTATGTACACAGATCTGACCATGTTATGGTCATGTTATGGATTTCATTTCTTTTTCTATAGAAATTCTCATTCATATTTTGTTTAGAATAGTTTCACTTCTAGATGATTATGTTCCTCAGTGTCCCATTGTGACCATCTCTATATCCCCCATGCTTTGAGAAACACTCATTAGACAGAGGTATATGGAATTCAAATTCTTACGTTCATCGAATGATGAGAATTCAGGAACAGAAAAGTAACTTACCTAAGATGACACAAAACAAAATAATAGAGGCAGAAGTTAGGATCAGACCATAGATCTTTGCTTTCCATGTGTTGCCTTTAACAGATTAACACTGTTCTAACAATGTATTTCAGTGTAGCAGATGTTTATTAGACTTTGGTTTCCTTTCTCAAGTATTTTTGTAATAGGCGTTTTCTTTATATGTTTTGCCAATTCCTTTCCATGTGTTCTAGCTTGAAGGAAGGGAAATATTATCCTTCAGAATAATAATTTGCCTCCACAATATTTGAGGTAATCATTACTTTTTTCTTTTAGCATGGATTTTTATGTTGGTAAGAATGTGAGATAGGCTTGGTTTGGGGAAAAGTTCTTTCAAATTTAAGTTGAATAAATCTCAATAATCAGTGATAGATTGCTATCATTGGCATGTTGCCAGGGTTTGGTATGAATATTAGTGAAAAGAATATGTAATTGGGTTTTTGTATATAATTAGTCTAAGTACATTACTATTCTATTCCCTTTTTTGTTCAATGTGCTCTATAATAAAAATATCTTAAAAACTTATCAGTTCTCAAACATTTGTTTGAGTAGGCATAGATATGCAGCTTTTAGTTTTCTTGTTTTTTGCTATGTTTCACAAGTTTCCGTTCCTCAACAGTATTCATTTATTTTAACTATACTATTTGTCTATGAAAATAAAATTTACTGGCTAATAAAGCAGGATGTGTTAATGGTAGAGGTTTCAAGTTATGGAGAGTAATGTCTAATAGTCATGAAGACAGTTCTACCATTTGCTTTTGTAGCAGTAACACACAAGACCACGTGAACCACAAAGTGTGAATTGATGTCTTCCTGAAATTTTCTTAAAATTTCTGGATGAAGTGTTGTGTGTCCATTTCATATTCTTCCTATAATAAAGCCATTAGCTTATCTGGAATTTAACCAAGAATTTAACCAAGGAAAATGGTATTTTAAGAGGGTTAAGGCAAGTAGGTAAAGTAGAAAAATTTATTAACTTTACGTGCAAAAGAAGTACAAAGTTATCAAAGTTGTAGTCAATCATATCAACAAATTTTAGTAGTAGTCATTCAGAAATTATTGTCTTTCTGTGAGGGTGTACTTCTGTTATGGCATAAATGAATTGAAATATGGGCATTTTTCTAGGTAGGTTTTTCTTCTAACTTTTTTTTTTTAATGTCTTATTTATTTGACAGAGAGAAACACAGTCAGAGAGGGAACACAAACAGTGGGAGTGAGAGAGGGAGAAGCAGGCTTCCCACCGAGCAGGGAGCCTGATGTGGGGCTCGATCCCGAGTCTCCGGGATCATGACCTGAGCCGAAGGCAGTCGCTTAACCAACTGAGCCACCCAGGCGCTCCATTTTTTTTTTTGTTTTTTTTTAAATAACTGTCCAACATGGAACTTGAACTCACAGCCCCAAATCAAGAGTCGCATGCTTTACTGATAGGCCAGGCGACCCCCTTGCCGTGTAGATTTTAAAATTCATACCCTTAAAAATTTTGTGTTCTTTTTAAAAATACTTTTCATGAAATAAATAGAATGTGAAATAAATGGCTACTAAGGAGGTCACCCTTTGTCTTGGTTTATGTGCTACCTCCCACCTTTAAATAAAAGTTACAATTATTTGATTGTAATACTTTTGGTATAGCATTAGAATATATATATATATATTTTTTGATAGATCACTCCTAATGTATATTATCCACAACTGTTGGGATTAATTTAATGGCCATTCAAATGAAATTTATATTTTCATCATTCACTGCTATATTAACAGCATTTTTCCTCCTTATGTTTCAGAAAATTTCTGCAAGATGTTAATAGATGTTAATAGAAAAAAGCGTTTCTTTGGACATTGATGCAGAGTAGGGGTTCATTCAGTAAACTGATTTTCCCAAAACTTTCTCCTCCTTTTCTTTTTGGTGGAGCATCTCAGGATATTAGTATTTCTTTTCAAACACTTCGTGAAAAATTACTTACATAATCTTCCTTTGATTATGCAGTTCATTAATATAAACAGAACTCCTTCAAATTGTAGGTCTTCTACAGAAGTGTACCTGATTGTAAAGGGAGCAGATAGATTAGGACTGTTAGAAACTATAAATCACACACATACAAAATAAAAAAATAAATCACAAGTGAGGAAGCTTAAAATATATAACATGTAAGGGTAAATAAATAGTGAACTCATGCCAGAGCATTTGATTTCCCAGATTGGATTTCTTCTTACAGTTTTCAACAGTTGTTTGAAATACATGGAATTCTTTCCAGCCCTGCAATGATACTATTGTATTTGTCTAGATGGGGATATGACAAAGCTGTTCGGAATTTGGGTGGCTTCTAAGATGTAGCGTAAATTTTTGAGGCTTTTAAGGATCTGCCCTAGCTTTAGGTGGTCATATAGTAAATAAATACTTGAATGAATGGATAGATGGAAGGGTGGGAGGAATGGAAACCTTGTGATTAAGGTGTTTCATATCATGGCTATATTCTATATAGAGAAAAAAGATGCATTTTTATTTTATACGCTGTACATTTAAATAGATTTTTTTTTGATACATAGATTTTACTTGTTTTTAAGTTAGACTATTTTGTGGATGGTTCTTGTTAAAAAATACATTCAATTATTACAACTTTTATAGTTATCATAGGATTAGATCTGCTAGTCTGCAGTCTAATTGTGCTAATTAAGAGACCTCAAATCTAATTCTATTTGTTTGCATTTTTAGGCCCTTGATGAGCCTCCCTATTTGACAGTAGGCACTGATGTGAGTGCTAAATACAGAGGAGCCTTTTGTGAAGCTAAGATCAAGACAGCAAAAAGACTTGTCAAAGTCAAGGTATAGTATGTAGATCTTATAAATTGTATGTTCAGTATTTGATATTTAAACTTGTATTCGGAGGATGTATTTGACTTTTTTTCCCTGCAAGATGGGTTTAGTTTCTATATAAGGGTTGTCAAATATGTGAAAACAAAACATTATTTGGGATTTTAAAGTATTCTAATTACAATGAAGTTAGGTTATTACAGATTGATATTTTGAATGCCATTTCAGTATAGATAGACTTGGTACTGTTGGTGTTGTTAGCCTTTTAGAGCTGGAAAGGACCTTAGAAGTCATGTGGTTTAATTCTTAATTTTAGGACCCACCCCCACCATTTTAACTATCAAATTGAGATGTGATTTATAATTGATGGTGTTTTAGATAACGATAAAATAAGGTACATCTAGTTGTTGATTTCTTTATCCTCTTCTTAAAAAAAATATTTCTCAAATATTTGTGTTTTGTCTCAGATAATGCAGAAGAAGAAATGTAATTGTTTACATTTTAGTAAATTGTCAGTGTTAAAAAATATAGGACAAGTGAAATATTTGAAGGTAGATATTTATTCATTTGTCAATAGTTTACTGAGTGTTAAACTGTGCAGTGTACTCTGTTAGGTGGAAGGAGGTTGGGATATGAGGATGACCTGATCTTTGTCCTCAGGGGATTTATAATGCAGATTAGCAGATATACCCTATAAAACATTGGTTTGAATATCACCAAGTCCAACAGGCCACAGAAGTGTATGTTCAGTGGAGAGTTTCAGATTCTCTTCTGGAGCTTTTTCCTTGCCTAAACCCTAGGTTCTTTCCTTACGCATGCATGGATGTGTTGAAAAACACTTCCTGTGATTCTTATTTATACTCTTCATTAAGCTCCGTTGTGATAAGACCTTTCAATTAACTGTAAAATTTAGGAGTCAAGTCCTGGACACACCATGCCATTAGTTTTCACATGTGTGGTACCTGTTAGCTCATCAGTGATTTGATTTTTGTGGGTAGTATTACAGTGTTCTTATAGTGGCATTCCCTGTTCTGACTTCACATACTAGTGTTCCCTGAGCACTTATTTTTTTGCCACTCGTATCTTGGAAATGAAGAGAAAGCTTCTTATGAGTTTCCTCACTCTTCCAGACAGAGCTCTTACTAGCACATGCAGTACCTTACTGTGAATTTGACAGAAGCTTTCCTTCCTGGTAGATAGCTTCTTTAGTTGAGCTTGGCATACAAGTAAGGCTTTGGTGTTAGTTAGAAAAAGGTGTTCCCTTTGGGCAGGATTTTACTTTTAGGATTCATGCTTTGGTTTGCAGAGCACAGGCTGGATTTTAGCTCTGACTCACAGTATCAGCTGGGTGTCGCTGTGTAGTGAATGAACCAGCTAAAGGGCATCTATCACTCCTGCCATTTCTTGCTATTAATAAAAGGAAGAGAACTGTTAGCCTTTACTGCTTCTCTTGATAGCACAGAGTACAAGTATCTTGTGTCTTGTAAATAATGGATATCTAAAACTTGTTAATTTTTTTGGCTGCTCTAAAAATCAGTTTATAATTCAAAGTTAATTATTTTCTCAACAGATATAGTGGTGTACTTCTGGTTTGTTTATGATTCAGATAAAGTTAGGACATTTTCAACAGTTTGTTGATATACTTCTTCCTTATCAGTTTTCATTTATTGAACATTTACTATGTGCTATGTACTGTATTAGGTATTGAAACTCTGGTGTTAAAAATCTGATCTCTGTCAGTGGCTGGTAATGCTTTTGTATGAGACAGAAATGCCTGAGATGCTGTGAGTGTAGGACATACATCTCTTTTCATAACTTGTTTGTGAGCACATTGCGTAGATTGATTACACAGACATCTGAGAAGACCATGTTGATGATTGAATCCCTGTAAGAACTCTTGCTTTGTATAGGGAAGACGACTTTTTCTACATTGAATACTTGACGTGGTCTTATTTTTCACCAACTACTGTGAAATATTTAAACTTGAACCCCCCTTTTTTTAAAGATTTTATTTATTTATTTGACAGAGATCACAAGTAGGCAGAGAGGCAGGCACAGAGAGAGAAGGAAGCAGGCTCCCTGCCAAGCCGAGAGCCTGACACGGGCTTCGATCCCAGGACCCTGAGATCATGACCTGAGCTGAAGGCAGAGGCTTTAACCCACTGAGCCACTCAGGCACCCTTGAACCCTTATTTTAACTTAATCTCCTCACATCTTATTTCCCATTCTCTGGTTTCTGTACTGATACAGAGTACAATAAACTTCAGGAGCTTTACTGCTTGAGTTTGAATCTCAGCTCTACTGCATATCAGTACTGTGATCTTGGACCGGTTACTTATACTTTCTGCCTCCTCAGTTTTCTTACCAACAAAGTGAGAACAGTCATACCTACCTAATAAAGTTGTTGTAAAGATATATGTTTAATGCTTGTACCTGATGCTTAGCTCTCAGTAAATGTTTGTTGGTACTGCTTATTATTAAAGTAGGCCTTCTGAGAATGATAGAGCACCTAATAGTGTAAGGTCTCTGCTTTTCCCTCCCCTCATTTTTTAGGAAAGGAAATTACACTACTAAATAGCTAATAATATTGAATAAAATCTAATACATGAAATATGAACTGATTTAGTCTGGAAAGTTGTTTAAATAATGAAATTTTTAGTTAATATGCTTAGGGATTGAGATTTTATATATATTAGACAGCTGTGTTAGATTACTTGTAATGAGAACGGATTCATGCCTTGATGAGCTTGTGTCACTCGATTTTTTTGTGTGGGTTTGTTGCTAATTTTTTGTGTGGGTTTGTGATCTCTAGGTGACATTTAGGCATGATTCTTCAACAGTGGAAGTTCAGGATGACCACATAAAGGGCCCACTAAAGGTAATTCATGTATTTTTTAATTATTAATTTTAATGCTTCAGTGGGAGACATTAAAAATTATACCTGGTCACTTCTTTTTAATCATTGGCTGTTACTGAGTTGATAAACATAATTCTCTCTAAATGGACCAGTAGAAAACAATAGAATGTTCAGTGAAACTTGATGTTATAGGAGAACCTGTGTTTAGAAATGAAGTAAACATCAAGGAAGCATTGACTGTTTTTTATTTACTTACCTGTTTCCTTTTCACCATGTTGTATTCCAGAATTAATAGGTGATGAATTAGAGATTAAGTGGTGGAGGTTCTGTGATGATGTGAAAAGTGAGGGAAAAAAATCAGAACATGTTAAGAACCTCAGGGTTTTTATTTTATTTTAGGATTTTATTAATTTATTTGAGAGAGAGAGAGAGTGCACATATGGAGAGGGGCGGACAGAGAGGGAGTAGACTTCCTGCTGAGCAGGGAGCCCAACATGGGGCTTGATCCCAGGACTCTGAGATGGTGACCTGAGCTGAAGGCAATTGCTTAAGTGACTAAGCCACCCAGGGGCCCCAGAGAGCTTTTAGAGTGCTAATTTGTTGAAGCAGCTATAGGCAAATGAAAATTTTTCAGGGTTATCAGGCAGTGAAAGTGATAAGAATGTTGCATACAGATAGTTTCACTTATTTGCCTTCATTTCCCCTCACTAGTGAATAAATAAGTGCTGTTGTACTTTCGGCTAGTGAGCATGCTGAGGGGAGTGTGTGGGTAGCCACAAGCGCTCTTTGGCCCTTTTGAATGTCTGAAAATTGGACAGTGGCCTGCCTGGGTGAGTTTTAAGAAATCCTAACAATTGAAGAAACATTTATAGATACAAGAAAAATTCTTTACCAACACAGCTGTACTTACGGGGGAATTAGGTATCTGCCAGTTTTTTGTGATTGATTTAAACAGGTTTTTTTTTTTTCTGATTGAAAGACTTTTAATTGGATCCCCAGAGCTTTAGTAGGAACTAAAAAGAGCTAAATCTTGTGATAAAAAAAAAAATCTTGGGGCGCCTGGGTGGCTCAGTTGGTTGAGCCACTGCCTTCGGCTCAGGTCATGATCCCGGAGACCCCGGATCGAGTCCCACATCAGGCTCCCCGCTCGGCGGGAAGCCTGCTTCTCCCTTTCTCGCTCCCCCTGCTTGTGTTCCCTCTCAGGCTGTGTTTCTCTCTGTCAAATAAATAAAATCTTTAAAAAAAAAAAAAAAAAAATCTTGCCTTACAAAAATTATTTTCCACCATTTCTGTTTTGTAGGTGCCATTTTTAATGGTACATGCAGAGTTCATCATTTGCAGGGACAAAAACAAAAAACAAAACGAGTATACTTAGGATGCTTGCCACCATTTATTTAGCACTTAACTATGTGCTAATGCTGGGCTAATAAGTCTTTTGCACATACTATCTTATATCATCCTAACAGCTTTTTACAGAAGACATTAAAGGGACATAAAATAATCTGGCCATGTCAGCCAGTAATGACAGAGCCAAAATTCTGATGGGGCCACCCGTCATTGAAGCCTCTAAATGTTCAGAACACGCACACTTCCGTGCCTTATTTGTATTTTTGCCTCAGAAGCACACCAGCATAGCTCTCATTGATTGCTGCCCTGTTCGCATTGGCTCAGACCAGCCCCTACCAGCTACAAAATATACTCAGTGAAGAGGTGGAAAAGGCAACCGCTTTGTATTCTCAAGCCCTCTTTTTCTCCTTCTGCTCTTGCCTCTGTATGACACAGTTGGTTTATTTTACTTATTTGGCTTTTCTTAATTTATTAAATTGTTTTTTGCCTGCAATTAGGGCTTAGGACCATTTTGATTTTGACATAAACAGGTCTATTAAATTTTATCTCAAGATTGTTTAAAGTATTTTTTTCATCTATTGTTTATTAGTTTGTGTGTGTGTGTGTGTGTGTGTGTGTGTGTGTGTGTACAGATTTTAAATTGTTCCCAGTATGCTTCATAGCTTTCTGTTACCTGATAAAAAGTGTCAGCATTTGAATAAATGTTTCTCTTAGAGAAAGTAAACCTACCCAAAGTGATGGTCATTTGATCTCAGTATATTTTCTCATGAATTCACATGATGAAATGTAATACCTAGACTACTTAATTAAGTAAAAAAATGGTACCATGTATTTATTGACTGTAGTCATTTAATAAAAGCTCTGGTAATTCTCCAGAGTTTTTGTCCCCTTTTTGGGCATTGTGTGGGGCTAACAGTCTCTCTCTGAGCAAGTTTATTTTTTGTTACCACTCTAAAGACCATATATTTGTATTTTATTTTTATTGGGGTTGATTGACATATAATACTTTTAGTTTTGGGTGTACAACATAATGATTTGATGTTGAATCAAGACGGTAAGTCTAATTACATCCATCACCATACATAGGTGGGTTTTTGTTTTGTTTTGTTTTGCTTACAATAGAGACTTTTAAGATTTACCCTCTTAGTGACTTTCAAATATGCAGTATGGTATTATTGACTATGGTAGCCATGCTATCTGTACATTACATCCCTAGGACTTAATTTGTTTTTTAACCGGAAGTTTGTACCTTCTGACCACTTTTACCCATTTGCCTACTCCCCACTCCCTTCCCACCCTCTGGCAATAACCAGTCTCTTCCCTGTGTCTATGAGCTTCTGTTCATTTGCTTATTTTGTTTTTTAGATTCCACATATAAGTGATATCATTGGTACTTGTCTTTCTCTGTCTCACTTAGCATAATGTCCTCAGAGTCCATCCATTTGTTTGCACATGGCAAGATTTCCTTTTTATGGCTCAGTAGTATTCCATTATATAAATAAATATAAATATATATGTATTTTATTTTATTTTATTATTTTATTTTATTTTATTTATTTTTATGGTCTGTATCCATGCATCCACCAGTAGATACATGGGTTGTTTCCATATCTTGGTTGTTGTAAATAATGCTGCGGTGAACATAAGGGTGCTGATCTGATACCTTTTTGAATTAATTTTTTTTTTTAATTTCCTTTGAATAGGTGCCCAAGTAGTGGAATTGCTGGGTCATAATTCTATTTTTAACTAAAGTACCTCCGTACTGTTTACTATAGCGGCTGTACCAATTTAAAATATTCCCAGCAGCAGTGAACAAGGGCTCCCTTTTTTCTATATCCTTGCTAACACTTGCTTTTTGTTTTTTTGATAATAGCCATTCTCACAGGTGTGAGGTGATGTCTCATTGTGGTTTTGATTTCATTTCCCTGATGCTTAGTGTTGTTGAACATCTTTATATGTACCTATTGGTCACATGTGTGTCTTTGGAAAAATGTCTGTTCAGATCCTCTATCCATTTTCTAATCAGATTGTTTCGTTTTTGCTATTGAGTTGTATTGAGTTCTCTCTATATATTGGATAATTAATCCCTTATCAAATAGATGATTTGCAAATATTTTCTCCCACTCAGTAAGTTCCCTTTTCATTTGGTTGATACTTTCCTTCACTGTGCAGAAGCTTCTTAGTTTGAGGTAGTTATAAAGACCATATAAATGTAATTATCAGCATTTTCTTGATTAGATGGAAAATATCTTAAATGATTGTCATTAGTTGTACATTTTAACTTTTAAGGAGGCGTCAAGGCTCTTTCTTAAGTGTTTCTACCTTTCCCTAGCCTCTTTGAAGGAGGAGTGCTAAGCTGAGGCAAGGGTAGTCAATTTCAGAGAACTTGGTTCTCAAAGTGTGGTCCAAAGACCTCTGGGGGCTCCCAAGACCCCTTTCAGGGAAGTTGTAGGGCAAAACTATTTTCATAACAATACTTAGATATTATTTACCTTTTTTACTATGTTGACATTTTCACTGGTAGTAGAAGAACAGTAGTAGGTAAAACTGCTGGCACCTTAAGACAAATCAGTAGGTTTTTTAAAATTCTTCGCCACCATGCACTCAGTTAAAAAAAAAAAAAAGCTGATTTTTGTTTTGTTCACTTATATTCTAAAAGTTTTTCTAACTTTTTAAAAACACTTTAGGTCGGAGCTATTGTGGAAGTGAAGAATCTTGATGGTGCATATCAGGAAGCTGTTATCAATAAATTAACAGATGCAAGTTGGTACACTGTAGGTAAGGGAATAAATCTTTAAAAAATGTATTTTCAGAGATCATGCAAATCAAAATTTCCTTGATTTGGTTCCTCCCCTAATGCCATAGGTACTATTACTGTTACTGTTTTTTGTTTCTGTTTTGCTGTGTTAATGTTTTTTAAATCTTTCTAGGTCTTTAAAATTTTTGTTTCATAAGTATGTGCATAAAGAATAATTTGAAATTAGTGTCTGTATTACATACAGTTGAATTTGTAGCTTTTTTCACTTTAAACTGTATCTTAGAGAAATTTTTTTCTTATTTTTAAGTGTACATTTCGGTAGTGTTGTGTATTCATGTGCAACAGAGAAAGTTCTTTTAATTATAGTAGTATGTTTCATATATTTGATGTACCGTAATTTGTTTTCTTTTACTGATGATGTTGACAGTTTTCTTGCCATTACAATAAATGCTGGATTGAATGTCTTATACATGTACATCATTCTTGTATTTCCCTGGTATATGTGTACATTGAGGACCAGGCATAGTGAAGTGAAATGTACTTTAAAACTTAGGTAGTGAAAACTGCCTTTCTAGAAGATGGTATTCATTTACACTCCATGGACAGTGTATGAGTGCACTCATTTCCCCAGCCTAGGTAAAAGTTGATATTAATAATCTGTATAATGTTTGCCCATCTGAATATAAAGTAGTATCTTAGTTTTGTTTTAATACTCCCCTCCTGTGATTATTAGTAAGATTGAATGTTTTTTCATATGTTTATTTAAAGGAACATTATTTCATTTGTATTTTCTCTTTCAAATTACCATCTTTTTATTTATATTTTTTCATTTAAGAAACTGATTTATCTATTTGAGAGATTTATTTATTCATCTGCAAGAGAGAGAGAATGAGCAGTTGGGAAGAGGTGAGGGGGCAGAGAAAGAGGGAGAGTGAGAGAGAGAGAGAGAGAAGCAGAGTCTCTATTGAGTAGGAAGCCTGGTGTGGGACTCCCTCCCAGGATCAGGAGATCATGACCCGAGCTGAAGGCAGATGCTTATTCAACTCAGCCACCCAGATGCCTCCTCCCCCATATATATATGTATATTTTAAGACTTACTTATTTTAGAGAGAAAAAGGGCTCACATGTGTGAGTTGGGGGGAAGGGCAGAGAGAGAGACTCTAAAGCAGACTCCTCGCTGAGCGCAGAGCCAGACATGGGGCTTGATCTTAAGATCCATGAGATCATGACCTGACCTGAAACCAGGAGTTAGAGGCTTAACTGATTGCGTCACCCAGTCTCCTTTTTCAAATTACTATCTTATAGTGTCTTCCCAGTCTTCCCCTTGTCCTGTTGGGATGGTTACATTTCCTTATTTTTAGGAGATGATATCTTTGTATATTCTGAATATTAACCCCTGGCTACCTTAGTTACAAGTATTTTTCTCCTATTTACTTTTATTTCTGCTATCAGTTTTCATATTGTCAGTTATTCCTGTGGTCACTTTTTCCTTTGTAGTTTTAGTTTTGAATCTTGTTTAAAAGGGCTTCTTTCCATCAGTGTTGAAAGTTTATTTTCCAGTATATTCTTCAATTTATAGTTTTATTTTTGTTTTGCAAAGAGCTGTTTATTTTACCTACAGTTTCTTTCTTTATTTTTTTGGACATTCTGAAATGTATTCCCCCCCCCCAATCAATAACCAGTTATCCTGATATTTATTGAATAGGAGTAATTCTTACTCTTTAATGACCTCATAGGTGAGAGTAAATAGCTAGTTAAAATGTCTTTGATGTTGTCAAAATTTGATGGACCCTTGAAATGGTATAGATGAGTTTTATTTATATTTTTGTGGGATGACAAAAAACTTGGTAAAGAGAGGGGAAATTTTAATTTGAGGCAGGAAAATTTGACTTTATGTAGGTGACCAGACTGTGAGCATGTTCTGTGTAGTAAGTCTAGATGGTAATTATGTACAGTATTTAGTTTCATAAATGTGGCATTTTTATCATTGAATATTTTAGTTACATTAGAAATTGTACTAAAAGTTTACTTATCCAGTCTCACATAAAGTTTCACTTAATATATAAAAACCTAATTTTGTTACTTAGGTAAAAATTGCTATTTCTAAAATCAAAGCCTGGTAAGTTCATTTAGAATAGAGGTATTTTTTCCCATGATTTGTGAGGATTGTAAGTGTATGCTAAAACTATAATACAAAATAAACATGTATTCTGAGTATGCATAAACTTACAGTAAATTTGCTGGAACATTTTAGTACTTTAAGTAGCTTTCAGTGGGGTGCAAATTTGTCACTCAAGGAGCAATATCTGTAGACATTTTTGGTTGTCACAAATGGAGCTACTAGTGGCATCTAGTGGCCGGAGGCCAGGGAAGCTGCCAAACATCCTATAGTGTTCAGAATAGCCCTTTGTGACAAAGAATTATCTGCCCCCAAAATGTTAGTAGCACTCAGGTTTAGAAACCCTGCTTTAAATGGTAGAAGCAGAGTAATTTTTTAGGTGCAGTCTGAATATATAAATTTGTATTCTTTTTGTTTTTTCAGTGACTCTGTCAGCATTTACCAGCTGGAAAACCTGCCTTTCCTTTACCTTGTTGAGAAGGGTTAATTAGCATTTAAATGGTTTCTTCCTAAAATGTTAACTTCTTACTTTTTTTTTTTTTTGGTGTTTTCTAGGTAGGGGAAATATTTTCACTTTAGGTGTATTATTTCTTTATCGCTAGAAATTGGAAAATATATTTCTATATTTGAAGCTGTCAGAAAACAAAACATGAACTGATTTTCAGATGTAATCTTCTGAAACAGTAGTTCCTATTTGCACTCAGAAAATTAAATGATAATTTGTCAGCTTGTTAATCTTTGAAAAATCCTTCAGTAGTTTCCAATTTTACCTCCTCTCATAGTTTTTGATGATGGAGATGAGAAGACACTGAGACGATCTTCACTGTGCCTGAAGGGAGAGAGGCATTTTGC
Source organism: Spilogale gracilis (assembly GCA_004023965.1). NCBI lineage: Eukaryota > Metazoa > Chordata > Mammalia > Carnivora > Mephitidae > Spilogale > Spilogale gracilis. The sequence continues at coordinate 3,650 of PITA01020051.1, read as the reverse complement.
TGAAAGTGAAGTAAGTAATCATTTAATGAATGACTGTCTTTGTATTTTGTATTGAGGAAGCATATTTTTCTTTCTCAACTCAAGCTACTTGTTAATCAGGAAAATGCATTAATACCATTATCATGTAATCTGTGAATCCTGTTTAAGGCCTTGTGTTTGAGTACCAGGTGACACATTCTTTTTTTTTTTTTTTTCTAAGAGTATATTAGCATTTGTCCACAGTAAGAATTCAGCGATCTTACTTAACTGTTATCTTTAGGCAACTTTTATGTAGACTCTAAATTTAAATAATCGTAGAAAAGAAGTGTTTATAATCCACTGACCCCCCCTCATCTTTAAAGGATCTGTAGATACTCTAAGTAGTCCCGAAGTACTACCCCGCTGCCGCCCCTGCAGCCACTGACATTATTATAGCCCCTCCTCAAAGATGCCTTGCCCTACTGCCCTTTCTAAAGTAATCCCTGCCAGCCTCCTAATCCTTTTAGGTTGGTTGAGGTTTCTTCATAGTTTGTGTCATTCTCTGACATCAGGATATGTATATGTGCTTAGTTATTTGTTTATTGTCTGCCTTCTCCCTAGAATGTGTCACAGGGGCAAGGATTTTATATGTCTTCTTCACCACTCATTCCCAGTTTCTTGAACAGTGCCTTGGCATAGAGTAGGAACTGAATAAATGGTAGTCAGAGAAATAAATCAAGTGCTTATCTTTGCCATGGACTTTGCTCAGTGCTTTACCTACATCATCACATTCATAACACTGAAGTAGATAACATAATCTCTTCAATTTACAGATGGTGAAACTGATGGTCAGAGCTGGTTCTCAGACCAGTATTTTCTAGTACCAAAGCCATGCTCTTGAATTGGAAAGTGTTAAGTTACTAAGAATGGAGGGAGGTTTGCAAAGTTTTGTAAGTCAGTAGTTTGCAATCCACAATTTTGAAAATGGACGTATTGATAAGGTGTTATATTCTGTATTTCAGCCTATAAATATTAATGCACAGCATGGCCAAACCATGATTACTTTTCTTCTTGTCACTATTTAGAACAGTGTTTCTTTGGGGACATTTTTATATTATTTATTAAGGTATTAAACTTTATGTTTTCTTGTTTTGAAAATATTTTCCTTTCTCGTAAAAAATTGAATTCCTATTCTAATTCACAATTTGGGATAGGTTCTGTGTATTGTGATTCTGGCCTATTTTTTCCAGTCTCATATTGTAACATTTTCTTATCCTTCTTTTTTCTTTTTTTTTTAAATTTATTTAAGTAATCTCTATACCCAATATGGGGCTTGAACTCACAACCCGATATCAAGAGTCACATGCTCTTCCGACTGAAACAGCCAGGTGCCCCATTTCCCTGTACTTCTGTCTTATAAGACTACTTGGTATTTTCAGATTATGATTCATATTCTTTTCTTGGTTTCTGCTGAGTACTGTTCCTCTTAATGTTCCTCCATGATGTCTTTCATGAGCTTTCTAACCAGATATGATCCCCTTATCTGTTGATCCTTTGGTACTTCTCTTATTCTGATTTGATGGTCTTTTTATTACTTTTCTTATTTTACTTGTAAGATTTTAAGCTGTTTTGGGAGTAATAGCCCTATTTTTGTCATTTTGTTAGGCTCTTCTCTTCTCCTCAGTGTTTTCTGTAAAAAAGCCTTGGGTAAATATTTTTTTAATTAATTGTGAAGCTTTAAATATAGGAAGTACGTACAGCTTTAGAATTTGCAGTGAATTTGGCGTTTTGCACTGATAAAGTAACAATTTTTTATAAGTTTATGTAATTTTTAAAAATGTTTTATTTATTTAAGCAATGTCTACACCCAGTGTGGGGCGCTAACTCACAACCCTGAGACTAAGAGTCACGTGCTTTTCTGACTAAGTTAGCCAGACGCTTCTAAGTTTATATGATTCTTAGAAATAATTTCATTTCCCTTAGAACATGTGTACAGTTATAGTAGATCAGTGAATGAATATGGGGACTTGAAGACTTGGTTTTTCATCTGTTTAGTGAAGGCGTGTACCTTATTTATTTAATCCAGAGAAATATCTAAAATACTTTTTGTTTCCCTAGGAGAATTGTGTAGTTCATAAGACAGTTGTAGCGTAAAGGCTGAAGCAACATGAGCAAGCAGCTCAGTGTACCCTTCTCACTTTCAAGGTGGACCACTTTTACTATGTGTGTCTATATGTGTTAGACTTTATGTTTAGCTAGAGGGGGTATCATTTTGTATCCCATTCTCATAAGCCAGGTGCTATGTTAGGTACTGAAGACACAAGGATAAGCCAAGTAGAAGTGGAATTTATCCTTGAGTAACTTACCATCTGTTGGAGGAGAAAAAGCATTAATCAAACAATCAAATATTTTAAGTTTATAAATGTACTGAGTTCTGTGATAGTATGGCCAGGAGTGTATTTAATCTGCCGTCTATGTATTCCTTCCCTGTATTTGATGTTTTTGATATTTTCAAAAAGCATTTTTAATTTGTTGAAAAATTACTCAGAACGTAGTTATTATCAGTAATAATTATGGTCTTTGAGCAAAAAGCCACATCAGACTGGCAATGTTTGGGGTCACTAATTCCATTAAAAAGCTGCATACTTAGACCTAAATTTAAGATTTCCATGGTAAGAGATCACAGCATCACTTCTGTCAGTCTGAATTCTAGTGCTAACATCACTGGTTTTTGCCTTAACCGGCTTGGTGAGGGTGTTGCCACTGCCTGGGGCTTGGGGCCTTTTTGCAGAGCCTCTGATTCAGAAGTAGTTTCATCAGCTGGTATTCGCTGTGCATTTACTACATGCAGTTGATAACTCTAAAGAAAAGTTAGATAAAATCTCATCTCTGTATTTCCTAAAGCCCATTTAGGAAACAGTGACATAGGCATGTACGCCTATGGAATTTCTTTTAGCCTTTAATGTAGCTAGGAGTCTCTACTTTTTGCTGTTTAGCTTTTAATGAGACAAATTTTACCCTCCTCTCAGTCTTTTCTCTCACTTGAAATAAAGGTGCTGCTACTTCCCTGCACATGATTTGAGGCCAGGGATGGAGATATGGCTTCTTACTGTTCTAACTCTTCATTTCATAGGGAGAGACATCAGAAATCCTGGATATTTTCTTTCCTGTAACTGGTGACTTACCAGATGCTTAAGATAGAAATCATAGTACTTAATAGAAGTCTCTGCTTTCACAAGAGCAACCTTAATTTTAGGGGAGTGAGGTGGGCATTTAATCCTCTGTTACCTTGACGGAAGGTGAATCCAGATTAATTTATTTTCTCTGTTTACCAAATATAGTACTTTGAACTTTTTTGCTCTTGGGAAGCATAATTAGGAGTTAATGACAAGTGACTTTTTTTTTTTTTTTTTAAAGATTGTATATATTTGAGGAGCACCTGGGTGGCTCATTCGGTTGAGTGTCTGCCTTTGGCTTAGGTTGATCTCACTGTCCTGGGATGGACCCCACATCACACTGCCTACACAGCAGGGAGTCTGCTTCTCCTTCTGACCCTCCCCCCTTCTCATGCTCTGTCTCTCACTCTCTCTGAAATAAATAAAGTCTAAAAAAAAACGTAGTGGAATGAGAGAGAGCATGAGCAGGGGTGAGAGGGAGAGGGACAAATAGACTCCCTGCTGAGCAAGGAGCCC
>PITA01020050.1:0-35937 GCA_004023965.1 Spilogale gracilis | reverse complement strand
ATCGCAAGTAAGTGAAACCATGTGATACTTGACCCTCTCTTCCTGGTTTATTTCACTCAGCCTAATCTCCTCCAGTCCAGTCCATGTTGCTACAAAAATTGGATATTTGTCCTTTTTGATGTGGGCGTAGATTTCCATTGTATATATGGACCACATCTTCACACGCTCCGGGACGCCCTTACGCTCCGGGACGCCCACACGCACGGGGGCGCCCACACGCCCGGGGGGAGCCCACACGCCCGGGGGGAGCCCACACGCCGGGGGGAGCCCACACGCACGGGGGCTGCCCACACGCACGGGGGACGCTCACGTTCGGGGGCTGCCCACACGCTCGGGGGACGCTCACGTTCGGGGGCTGCCCACACGCCCGGGAGCTGCCCACACGCCCGGGGGCGCCCACACGCACGGGGGCGCCCACACGCACGGGGGACGCTCACGTTCGGGGGCTGCCCATACGCTCGGGGGAGCCCACACGCTCGGGGGCGCCCACACGCTCGGGGGCCGCCACACGCACGGGGGCGCCCACACGCACGGGGGCGCCCACACGCACGGGGGCGCCCACACGCACGGGGGCACCCACACGCCTTATCCAGTTTTAGGGGTGTGTGTGTGTGTCTGTGTGTGTTTAGTTCTCTGCGGTGTTATCACATGTGGATTGTGTTACCACATGTGGATTCATGTATTGTCCACAAACACAGTCAACATATAGAGTAGTGGTCCCTTGTGCTGCCCTGAGATAGGCATCATCACTCCCCTCCACCATACACGTGCACACACCACCTCCTAAGCTTCTGGCAACCACCAATTTGTTTTCCAGATCTGGGATTGTGTAGTTTCAAGAATGTTCTATAAATGGAATCAAACTGTATTATCTTTTGAGGTTGGCTTTTTTCATTCATTGTCATTCCCTTGAGATCCATCCAAGTTACTTTGTGTATCAATACCTTGTCCCTTTTTATTGCTAAGTATATTCCATGGTCTGGATGGACCACAGTGTTTTGAACTGTTCACCTGTTGAAGGACATTTGTGTTGTTTCCAGTCCTCAGAACTGATTTATGAGAATTAATTTCTTCTTCAAAAACAAAGTTTTCACCACACTTGGTGAAAGAATATGTGGAAACAAAATTAATAATCTTCCTCCTGCCTCCCCAGAAATCACTGTAAACAGCCTTACACAGTTGTTTCACACACAAACATGCAAACAAATACTAAAAGGTATTTTTTGTTTGTAGAATAATGTGTTTGTATTATATGCTCTACACCACAGTTAGCCTTTCTCACTTTATGACATCCCTCCAGTAACAGGTGTAAAAGAAATATGTCATCTGCGAAGCAAAAGAGTTTGACTTCTTTTATTTGCAAGTGACACTACAAAGGGCTGATATCCAAGATCTGTAAAGAACTCCTCAAACTCAACACCCCCTTAAAAAGATAATCATGTTGAAAAATGGGCAGAGGACATGAACAGACACTTCTCCAAAGAAGACATACAAACGGCTAACAGACACATGAAAAAATGTTCATCATTGTTAGCAATCAGGGAAATTCAAGTCAAAACCACACTGAGAGACCACCTTACACCAGTCAGAATGGCCAAAATTAACAGGACAGAAAAAAAGTGTTGGAAAGGATTTGAAGAAAGGGGAGCCCTCTTACACTGTTGGTGGGAATGCAAGTTGGTGCAGCCACTTTGGAAAACAGTGTGGAGATTCCTTAAAAAATTAAAAATAGAACTACCACATGACCCTTCAATTGCACTCTTAGGTATTTACCCCCAAGATACAGATGTAGTGAAATGAGGGGCCATATGTACCCCAATGTTCATCGCAGCAATGGCCACAATCACTGAACAGCAGGAGGAGGCAAGATGCCCTTCAACAGACGAATGGATAAAGAAGATATGGGCCATATGTACAATGGAATATTACACCTCCATCAGAAAGGATGAATACCCAACTTTTGTGTAAGCATTGACAGGACTGGAGGAGATTATTCTGAGTGAAATAAGCCCAGCAGAGAAAGTCAGTTATCATCATATGATTTTACTTACTTGTGGAGCATAAGGAATAACATGGAGGACATTAGGAGAAGTAAAGGAAAAATAAATTGGGGTAAATCGGAGGGGGAGATGAAGCATGAGAGACTGTGGACTCTGAGAAGCAAACTGAGGATTTTGGAAGGGAGAGGGTTGGGGGAGGGGCGAGCCTGGTGGTGGGTATTAAAGAGGGTATGTATTGCATGGAGCACTGGGTGTGGTGCATAAACCATCTAGGAATCCTGAAAAAATAAAAAGATGTAAAAGAGGAACTTCCCATTTGCAGCAATACTACCTAGGAAATACCAAAATGGGTACAGTAGTACAGCAGGACCTCTGGTCTGAGCAGGACAGGGTAGACTTGCTTCTCCCTGCTCCTCCCTGCAAAGTGCAACTGTTAACTGTGGAAACACTACAGATTACAACCAGAGAGCTCTGCAAGGCGGAAAGAGAAAGGTGAATTGCTTCGGATGCCAGAGGGGCTGGAGGAACAACATAGAGGGAGGACATTTTACAACCTCCCCCACTCCCCACTGCTCCTGGCCCACCTGAAGAAAGCAACCTTTCCCAGTGTTTTCCAGTGTTCCCAGTGTTCCCAGTGTTTTCCAACCCCCAGCCTAGCAGTAGAAGGCAGCCCAGGTGGAAAGAGCTCCACCAAGCCCAGGTGAGCCAGGCAGCCCCCGAGATAGATTGGTTGGGACCTATCGGACACAAGCAGGGGGCAGTCCTTTTTATGTCTAGTACCTGGGAAGATGCTCTCCCTCCTGTCTGGATCTGAGACCTTCTTCCCAACTGAAAGATGTATGGTGACCAGTGAGCACTCTCACACTGAGACACCAGGTGGCTAGAGACACTGGCAAAAGGAATCTCACCGTCAGCACCTGGCTCGGGAAGCGTCTTTATTCCCACCTGTCCAGAGGGACCAGGCAGCTGGCCTGGAAGACTCCGTTAGCCCCTCAGCGAGCACCAGCTGGAACCAGAGGAGCCCCAATGGCTCCAGATAAATTAAGCATCCCAAAATAACATCACAAAGGCTCTGAAAATTAAATTGTCATTGAAACTGCAGTCCAGAAAAGTAGGTCAGTCCTACTTACAAACATTAAACCTGAACAAGGTGACTGCTTGTTAAAATGTAACTAGGACCCTGCGCCTCCTAACATAATAGCCAAAATGTTCAGGATACAATAAAAAATCACCTGTCACACCAAGAACCAGGCCGACACAACTTGAATAGAAAAAATAATTGATGCAACACTGCAATGAATAGATGTCAGAATCTCTTGACAATTATTTTTTTAAAAAAGATTTTATTTATTTGTCAGAGAGCACAAGCAGGGAGAGCAGCAGGCAGAGGGAGAAGTGGGCTCCCCACTGAACAGGGAGTCCAGTGTGGGACTCGATCCCAGGACCCTGGGATCATGACCTGAGCAGAAACCTACTGAGCCGCCCAGGTGTCCTGTTGACAAGGACTTAAAGCAGCCATCATAAAAAAGCTTCCACAGGGCGCCTGGGTGGCTCAGTGGGTTAAGCCTCTGCCTTCGGCTCAGGTCATGATCTCACGGTCCTGGGATCGAGGCCCCGCATCGGGCTCTCTGCTCAGTGGGGAGCCTGCTTCTTCCTCTGTCTCTGCCTACTCTCAAACTCTCTCTCTGTCAAATAAATAAATAATTTTTTAAAAGAGTAGAATGGAGATGACAGAAACAGAATTAATGAATTTGAGGATAGAATTTACCCAATCTGAACAGGGAAAAGTTGACTAAAAAAAAAAAAAAAAAAAAAGGTCAAAATCTTAGGGGCAACAACGAAAGATATATTTGAGCCATCAAGGGATGTTGGGGCATCAGAAGGGAGGAAGGAACCATGGCAAGAGCAGAAATATGGGTCTGTGCAATATTTATCCTCATGTGTTATATAAATCATGTCTGATGATTGAAACAAAAATTATATCATTTGGCACACAAGACAACGATGTTTAAAAGTGGGAAGTAAAGGGCCTTAAATGGAAGGAAGGTTTCCACACTCACCCGAAGGGGTAAGACATTGATACCAGTAGGCTGTGATGTCACACGTATGTTATGATACCCAGAACCACCACTAACCAAACTACATAGTGTGATACACTCAAAAACACTAAATGTAAAATGGTATAGTAGCTGTGGAAAACAGTATGGCGGTTCCTCAAAAAGTTAAAAACAGAATTACCACACTGTTCTTTGTGGAATCAATGGCAATTTCACTTCTGGGTTTGTACCTAAAAGAATGGAAAGCAAAGGCCCAAAGAGATATTTGTACAACCATGTTCGTAACAGCATTAGTCACAACAGCTAAAACATGGAGGCAAGAACCCAAGAGTTCATCATCGGTTGAATGGATTAGTGCATGTGGTATATTTATACAATGGAATATTATTTAGCCTTTAAAAAGGAAGGAATTTTGGGGCACCTGGGTGGCTCAGTTGGTTGGGCAACTGCCTTCGGCTCGGGTCATGATCCTGGAGACCCGGGATCGAGCCCCACATCGGGCTCCCTGCTCGGCGGGGGGGCCTGCTTCTCCCTCTCTCACTCCCCCTGCTTGTGTTCCTTCTCTGGCTGTGTTTCTCTCTGTAAAATAAATAAAAATCTTTAAAAAAGAAAAAAAAATAAAAAGGAAGGAATTTTGCAATATGCCCGAACCAGAAGGACGTTTTGCTAAGGGAAATCAGCCAGTCATAAGACTGTACGATTCCACTTACATATGGTATTTAGAGTAGTCAAAATCAGAGAAAGTGGAATGGTGGTTCCCTGTGGGTAAGGGCAGGAGGGAGAGTGGTGTCATTATTTAATGAATATAGAGTTTTTAGTTCTTTTTTCTTTTTTTAAAGATTTTATTTATTTGACAGAGAGAAACACAGCCAGAGAGGGAACACAAGCAGGAGGAGTGAGAGAGGGAGAAGCAGGCTTCCTGCTGAGCAGGGAGCCCGATGTGGGACTCGATCCCTGGTCTCCGGGATCATGACCTGAGCCAAAGGCAGTCATTTAACCAACTGAGCCACTCAGGCGCCCCGAGTTTTTAGTTCTAAGATGAACAGATTTATGGGGATGGACGGAGTTATGGCTACGTAACAATGTAGATACACTTAATGCCACTGAGCTGTACATTTTAAAATGGTTATAATAATAAATTTTATGTTTTGTGAATTTGGTCACAATAGAAAAATTTGAAAGGAGAAAGCAATACGTACAAAAATCAAGATGAGATTCTAAAAATTTTCAAGTAACCGCAGTAAGGCAAGACATGAGAAACGGAGGAAACTGGGGCACCGGGGTGGTTCAGTCGGTGGAGCATGTGACTCTTCGTCTTGGGGTTGTCAGTTCAAGTCCCATTTGGGTGGTAGAGATGACTTAAAATCTTTTAAAAAAAGGAAACAGAAAATCGTACCAAAGTATCAAGATTTGTGATAGCCCCCAAATGGCTTAGCCCAGATGTCGTGCCACAAGCGATTGGTTAATGAGGGCTGTACCAGGAACACGATTTAGCAATAACAAGGCACAAACCAGTGATACCCATCACCGCCTGATGACTCTTACGGGAACTATGCTGAGAAAAAAAAAGCCAATCCCAAAAGGTCACATTAGTATGATTCTCATTACATAAGACTCTTGAAATGACAACGTTTTCAGGCTGGAGGAAAGATTATTGGTTGTCAGGGGATGGCGGAGGGGCATGCGGGCAGTATGACTGTCCAAAGGCAGCACAAGAGATCCTTGTGATAACGGAGCAGTTGTGTATATTGATTGTGGGGAATACACCCCTACATGGGTGACAAAATTGCACAGAATTACACATGAATAAGTCCAGGTAAAACTGCAGAAATGTGAATAATCATGAATTGCATCAATGTCAATATCCTGGGTGTGACAAGACACTTGGAGATGTGGATGTGTTTATTACCTTGAGTGGTGGTGTTATCCCAAGTTTATACATATGTCCAAGCTCATCAAAATGTATACATTAAATGTGTGCAATTTTTAGAATATCAATTACAGCTCAGTAAAGCTACAAAAAAGGAGGGGGAATCCTGGGTAAGATACAGTGCGGCAGTCTTGCAGGATGTTGCCTTTGGAGGAAACTGGAAAAAAGGTACACAGAGTGTCTCTATATTATTTCTTAAAACTGCATGTGGGGACGCCTGGGTGGCTCAGTTGGTTAAGCCACTGCCTTCGGCTCAGGTCATGATCCCGGAGACCCGGGATCGAGTCCCACATCGGGCTGCCTGCTCAGCGGGAAGCCTGCTTCTCCCTCTCTCACTCCCCCTGCTTGTGTTCCCTCTCTGGCTGTGTTTCTCTCTGTCAAATAAATAAAATCTTTAAAAAAAAAAACTGCATGTGAATCTATAATTATAACCAAGTTTGATTGTTAAAAAAAAAGAAAAGAAAGACACTGTGATTCACCACAATTGGTCCTGAGGAACAAGTATGAACTTTGGGCATCAGCTGGGATGTGCTGGACCCGCTGTGGACCTAACTGAAGACTTTCTTGAGTAACGATCAGCAGATTCTATAACCAGTCCTCCAGGGGCTTGTAGACTTGTTCTGTGCATCCTGGTGTAGGGGAGGAAAAATTAATTCCTTCCCCCATCTTAGGTTCCAGAGTCTCATCTGGATTTTAGTCCTTTGGTTCTTTTTTATTCTTTTTTTAAGATTTTATTTATTTGACAGAGAGAAACATAGCCATAGAGGGAACATAAGCAGGGGGAGTGAGAGAGGGAGAAGCAGGCTTCCCGCCGAGCAGGAAGCCTGATGTGGGACTCGATCCTGGGTCTCCGGAATCATGACCTGAGCCGAAGGCAGTCGCTTAACCAACTGAGCCACCCAGGCGCCCCAGTCCTTTGATTCTGTTCTCTTATGGTGGTTGTAATTATTTTCAAGCCACACCTGTGGTCAGAAAAGCAGTTAAAACTCCTGGGAGTCAATGACACATGTGGTGCCTGCCACCATTTTGAAAATGTGCAACTCATCCTGGGAGACGGGTGGTTACCTCCCAAACCAGACTTCAGAGAACCCCAGCGCTGCCACCAGCGAGAATGCCTGTCTGTGTACTGGTAAGACCCATGGATCAGCTCTTTCAGACTGGACCAACAGAAAAATGGTGAGCAAAGTGCATTTTTTCTATCATAAAAATACTTTTTTTCGGTAGCATAAATCTCAAAATGATCTTTCATTCCTGCCTTTATTTTGCTATGTCAAGTCCAGATATAATATAAAGGAAGAGAAAAATGATTAGGTTAAAAATGACCTTTGTTTTGTTATAGAACTCAGCTCTTGGCTCTCATGCTCTGGACTGCCGTTCAGGAAGGCTTTCCCTCCCACCCTCTGGTGCTTTCCGAAGGTTGCAAGTTAGCCAGCACACACTCACCCTAGCGGGGAGGGACTCTGGCTTAAAGGCTGGGGCCAGGCCGGACATTACTTTCTTAATTTAGGGCACCCTGCAATACTGTGTGTTTTCTTCTTTCTAATGGAAATCAGAAAATGGAAGAAAGATATTAGAAAAGGAAGGGAGGGAGGAAGGGAGGAAGGGAAGAAAGAAAGAAAAGAAAGAAAGGGAAGGAAGGAAGGGAAGGAAAAAAAGGAAGGAAGAAAGAAAACCCAATATAGGTGAGTTTTCTTTCCCATTTGGAAAGCATCCCACTAACTAATGTTTTTGTTGGCTTTAAAAGGCTTGGGTCAATCTGTAATTTTAAAGGAATCAAATTTTTTTTCCCTTCTGTGAACATTTTGGACACATTTGGTACAAGAGTGTAAAGTTTGTGCAGTTCAAGTAGAGGATATACTGTTTCTTGTTTTCTCTAGTAAAAGTTCAGATAGAGCTGGAAAATCTGAAGTAGTGAGGTCAGAAAGGAGTTCAAGGTATAATTTTTAAGAGCTCAGAACTTCCAGAACATTTACACCATTGAAGCTGAGAAATTATTACCACCAGGTGGCAGCAGAGACCACATTATGAGAATCTGATCAGTTCCTGGGTCTGCAACAAAGTTGAGGATAAAGGTTAATCCAGCAGACTAGTCTGTTCCTGTTTCTCTACTTGTGAAATGGAAGCTCTGTTGCACCTGTAATTCACCTTAGTTTCATTGATCCAGGGATTGAAAAATACCCTCAGAAACGAGAAGTCGTTTGAAATCCTGTCCTGCACCTTCCTGAGTATATAATGTTTCTCATGCACTGCTAAAATCTGAGTTTTGGGTTTTTTTTAATTTTATTCATTTGTCAGAGAGAGAGAAATCACAGGCAGGGGGAGCAGCAGGCAGAAGGAGGAGCAGGCTCCCCACTGAGCAAGGAGCCCGACGCGGGACTCCATCTCAGGATCCCGAGATCATGACTGGAACCGAAGGTAGACGCTTAAGGTGAGCCACCCAGGTGTCCCTAAAATCTGAGTTTTTAACATTGATTTAAAACTGCATTTTTATTTTTTTAATTATTATTTTTATTTTTTAATTTTTTCAGTGTTCCAAGATTTATTGTTCATGCCCCACACCCAGTGATCCATTCAATACGTGCCCTCAGTACCCACCACCAGGCTCGCCCAGCCCCCTACCCCCTCTCTTCCAAGACCCTCAGTTTGTTTCTGAGCCCAAAGTCTGTTATGCTTCGTCTCCCTCCCCTTTAAACTGCATTTTTAAATGAGAAACCTAGATAAAATGTAGGTGATGGGCAGGATGGTTCAGGGGATTCTACCAGTACCCATTCGGGAAGTGAATGAGAAAGGTGGAAACTGAAGTAGAAAGTAAAATAATCACATGAAGCTGAAGTTAGGTGTCGACGCTTTAACAGGAAGAATGAGCAGCAATTCCTGATGGATGGCTTCTGGGAAAATGTGTTTTCCATGACACAGCTGAGATGCGTGATTCAGATATTGGATAATTGCATCCATCAAGATCTAAGGGGTGCCTGACTGGCTCATTTGGGAGACCTTGGGACTCTCAATCTCGGGGTTGTAAATTCAAGCCCCACACTGGGTATAGAGCTTACTAAATAATAATAAACTTCTTTTTAAAAATGAAGATTTCAAAGAAAAAAATCAGCCCCACAGAGGGACACACTGAGAAATTTGCTGATGTGGAGGGATGGCTGAAAAGTCTCTCCGAGCAGTGATATTTCCATTCAGCTCCAGATCGTTCCCTGTTCTACATCATGGTCACACCTCCATCAAAGGCAGCCACACTCAGTATCTTTGCATCGCTGGGTTTGGGGAAAGGAAAGCGAAGGAGTAAGGATCAGGATGGAGTGACAGTGCTGAGTTGCGAGCAAATAGGTTACAGCCTGGACTGCGTGGATCCACATGGGGTTCCAGGAAATCGCTGAGAGCCGTAGGGAAGGCAGCCCACAACCTGCCTTGCTGAGATATTAAAGAGAATAGTGACCTTGGTGAGATGAAGGAGTCGGTGGGGGGTGGGGGGGGACCTGGATTACACCAGAAGAGACTTAAAGTTTAATTTGTTTAGCAAGACGCAGTGAGCTCCCCATCACTGGAAGAATTCTCTTTCTGACATCTGTCCAGGGGTTTGTAGTGGGCATTCTTGCATTGATTAGGAGGCTCCACGAGAATCCTGAGGAGAGAAGATCACTGCCTTTCCCTCTACCTGCTTCCTGATACCCTTTCATGCAAAGATCAACCTGGAGGGTTGCAGAAATGCAATCTGCCTCAGTGCGCTGATTCTCAAGGGATTATTTTTTAAAGGATGTTCCACTCATTCTGATTCCACCTTTCCATCCCTTCACTTAACAAGTATCTGTAGGGTTTCAGGCACTCCGAACCATTTGTAAGGACACGCTTGTTAATTAGACACGATTCCTGCTCTTCTATGTATTGCATTTTGGTGTGCATATGCTGATTATAAGGAGGGCTTTCTGGGTTCCGGATTTGGGGTGTTGGGAAGGGCGTCGACAAATTGGAGACCTTTGTTCTCACCCCAGCTTTGCTGGGCGTGGGCAGAACAAGGACGGGACTCCTGTAAGTCTGTAATTTTCCCTCTGTAAAGCAAAGGTACAGAATATTCCAGGTGTCACCAACTCCAAAGCCTGTGGCGTTCGGCATGCAACTTAAGTATGTGAGGCAAGCAGATGTTATGATTTGTTTCATAATGATACCGTAAGTAGAATGCTCTGGAAAGGCTCTCTGCATAGTAAGCACACAGGGCCTTTTCCTCTTTCACGAATCATTGTGTTGTCTCCCATTCTTTTCTTCTTTTTTTTAATTTTGAAGAATGTTACAATGTACTGATGGTTAACCTCACATAGTTAATTCGACCAGCCCTTTATTTTGCACAGCATCTTTACTAGACCGAGTGCTCAAAGATTTGAGATTGATTGTGTCCCAAAGATTGAGATTCACTGGATTTATGTCAGGCAAAGCAGCATCAGGAAGGAACTGTCACCTAATTGTCGGAACACAGACATTCAAAATGCATTTTCCTTTTTCAAAATCAACAACATTCTTTCTTCCAGATCTTTCCACTTATCTTCCCACACTGATAGAGTCACAGTGTAAGAGGGCTTAGGGGTACACAACAGACTTTACCATAGCTTTCTGAAGCAGGGAAGAGATTTATAAAAGAGTAGTAAGTTACAGAAACTTGAGGTGGCCTGATTTCTCAGGGGGGCCTTTAGCCAGAGGGTAGCCTCCCAGATAAGGTACAGGTTCCTGGGGCAATCTGAATTTCAGTTGGAACTGTGCTTGATTGTGCTTCATCTGAAGTTCAAATTTAAGTGGGTATCTTGCATTTTAAGTGTATATCTTGGTAAATCTGACAACCCTCGCCCAGGGTCATGCCGAAATTATACCCTGGGAGGATCCCGGCTGCTTGCACCAACAACGCATCACTCTGAGCTCTAGAAAAGACTTCCATTAGCTACTAAACCAAAGGCAAGATATCTGATCGCAACTAATCGTCTGGGAAATGCAAGACTAACAATAGCATTGGTGAGGCAGTGCTCCCAGGGGTAGGAGCCTGGAACCCTGAGCCCAGACTGCGTGGACTGCCTTTCAGCTTGCCGGTGTCCTTGGCATGGTGCCTCAGTGTCCTCCTCTGCAGAGTTTAAGTAACACTACAGTAGGCCCCCTTATCTGCAGTTTACTACCCGAAACCACCCACAGTCAACCCTGATGCAGGAGCAGGTGATCCTCCTCCTGACATATGGTTAGAAGGACAATAGTAGCCTGAAGGTCAACACCCATGCCAGTCACCTCACTTCAAGTCATAACGTGGACACTTCATCATCTCACATCCTCACACGAGGAGTGAGTTCAGTAGAGTGAAGGCATTTTGGGAGAGACCATATTCACATAACTTTTATTACAGTGTATTGTTCAAAGTGTTCTGTTTTATTATTAGTCATTGCTAACTCTTGCTGTGTCTAATTTATAAATCACACTTCATGATAGGTATGTGTGCATGGGGAAAAGCATAATACAGTGTATAAGGTTTGTTTCTATCTGCGGTTTCAGGCATCCACTGGGGGTCTTAGGACATGTCCCCTGACAATAAGGGAAGACTACTGTCCTTACCCCACTGGGGTTATTCTGAGCAGTGTATTTATATATTTTCAATATTGCTTCAGAGTTCATTGTACTGTAGCTTAGAGTTCTTTCCCCTCCCTTAGCAGGGTCTCCTAGAGAATTAGGGGTCTGTCCCCTAATACCCAACATTGCCACCACAATTTACTTTGGAAACCCTCAAGACTCAGTGCATCACTGTAACCTTGCTTATGTCAACCCAGGAAGTTTATAAGTGTATTTCACTGAGCCAGGGGATCAAGGTCAAAAGCAACAGTGATCAGTCCCGTGGACAGATGATATGATAGTCGATACGGTGTGATGAATGGGGCACTTTACCTCTGGGGTCTTCCTCCCTCTAATCCATAAGTCCAGTCTAATCATGAGAAAAACACCAGACAAATCCCAACTGAGGGGCATTCTACAAAACACCTGGCCAGTAATCAAAATTGTCAAGGTCATCAAAAACAAGGAAAGTCTAAAGAACCATCACAGCCAACCGGAGCCAAAGGAGGCTTGACAGCTAAATGTAATGTGGGATCCTGACTAGGATCCTGCAATGGAAAAGTGACAGGAGGGAACAACTAATGTTGAGTGTTGATAAAGAGGGAAACTGAGTGTGAGGCATATGCAGCTGTCAGTACCATCTTTGCAACTTTCCTGTAAATCTAAAAGTCTTCTAAAAAGAAAGGAGTAGGGGAGCGCAGTGGCTTAAGTGTCAGCCTTTGGCTCAGGTCATGATTCCAGGGTCCTGGGATCGAGTTCCACATCATGCTCCCTGCTCAGCGGAGAGCCTGCTTCTCTCTCTCCTGCTTCTCTCCCTGATGGTGCTCTCTCTCTCTGTCAAATAAATATATCTTTTAAAAAATGTTAGTATGAAAATGTTGACCTTCACATTGTTTATTCTAGCAGAAAAATTGAAACAACCTAAATGTTTATTAAGAGGGGCCTAAATAGCATGGCGCGCTGTACACCACTGGAAAAACAAGGACATGGTTCTATGGGCTGCCGTATATATTAAGCGAAAGGACACCCAAACTGTGTATAAGGTGTGGTCCTATTTCTGCTTTTTAAAAAGAATGATAAATGCAGATACATTTATAAATGCAAGCATATACTAGTCGTAGGAATGTTTTCTGGAGAATAGGCCTGGAAGGGTTTGAGGTGAAAAAAGATGTTTACATTTTATCTATAATTTTTTTGAATGGCTTGACTTTTTTTTGCTATGTTGCTTAGACTCTCTAATGTAAAAATGAAAAAAACCCACCTAGCTAAATACTTTATCTTCTTTGCCAAAAGCAAACAAGCAACTTTTTTTTTTAAATATAAAAAGGGAAGTTTTTGCTCTCAGAGCCTGACTGAGAAGAATTTTGTGTTGCTGGAGACAGTTGGGCTTAAAGCACATGAGGTCCCTCATTTTTGTTTTAAAAGCGACAGCTGTACCTGAGGCAACATGTTTATATGGGCCAAGAAAACACACACCTGAAGAATATGAGCTTGTGATTAGGGCTCTATTGAACATATTTATCACTAAATAAATTTCATGTGTGTGTGTTTTCCATTTCAGATGCAGTATCACTTTGGTCTCAGGTAAGCAAACTGTCCTCATCACCTTAAGGTTCATAGCTTAGTTAATAGGTGGTGACAAAAGCATATTTTAAAAGTCCTTCCATAAAAAGTGCTGGCATTTTATATATTACATAGTCCCCAGAGCAACAGTAGCGCCCAAGAAAATGTGACTCCTTATTATTGATTTATAAGTAGGCCCGGGGCCCCTGGGTGGCTCAGTTGGTTAAGCATCTGCTTCTGGCTCAGGTCATGATCCCAGGGTCCTGGGATGGAGCCCTGCATCAGGCTCCCCACCCCCTCTGCACCTCCCCCCAGCCTGGGCTCGCGCTCTCTTGCAAAAATAAATAAAATCTTAAAAAAAAGTAAAAATAAAAATAGAAGTAGGCTCTGCACCTAACATGGAGCTCAGTGCAGGGCTTGAACTCACAACCCTGAGATGAAGACCCGAGCCAAAATCAAGAGTCCGGTGCCTAACTGCCTGAGCCACCTAAGTACCCCAGTGACTCTTGTAAAATAGCCTCAAAAGTTGAATAGAAAGATTTAAAAAAAGAGAGATGTTAGGACAGACACGTGCTGAGGTTCCTTCCAAGGCCTTTGAATTCAAGACATTGGGAGCCATTTGGAGCAAAGGATTATATATTAAGAAAAAAAAAATACAGCGAAGAACTTTTATTTATGTTAGAATTCCAACTTTATGAAACAAACAAAAACCTGCACACAGACATGGTTAAACATGGAATAGGGGAAAAATAGATATAGAATAAGAATCACTTCCGAGTCCAGTTATTCTGGCCCTCCTCCACGGAACAGCTGTGGGCCCTCGGCACCTGGGTAAAGCGAGGCCCCGTGCCCGCCCAGTCCCCGCCACCAGGTGCTTGGCGGTCAGCTGGAAGGGTCCTGCAAGGTGGTCCCAGCCGGTCCCTGGGCGCCTGGAGAGAAGGTCTACAGTGGCCTTAAGGCCCCAAGTCTCTGGAGCCCCTGGAGGCCAAGTTGAACAGGTAGGCTGGGTGGGGCCAGTTTCCCCAAAGAAGGGAAGAAGTGGTGGTTACATGGATATGGGAAAGGCGATGACTACCTCCACCGTGGGAAGCGGTCCTTAATGAGCCTTGATCTGTGAGCATTTGAGGGCAGGGTCTGCTGTTTTTAAAGATGTCAAGAAAAAAAAGCTTGTAGGCTAGGATCGCCAGGAACACCCCTGTGGGTAAACGGGCTGGCTTGCTTCCTCCTTGGAGAGGGGCCAAGCACCCCCAGGGTCCCCCCTGGTTCGCTGTGTGAGGTGAGGGGAGCTGATTCTGCATGGGGCCGTGGAAACGAGGGTTCGCTGTGGGCTGGATGTTACTTTACTGTGAGAGGCAAGGCTCGTTCTGTGGTTGGATACGTTAGTGAAGTTTCCAGGAAGGGGAGCGCAGAGGGAGGTCACGGCTGGTGCTGTAAACATCAACCGCTCACCTTGGCCGGGGGAGAGGGCATTGGTGGTGGTACTTTGTGGCTTGATGGGGTTCAGGTTGTATTTGGTATCGGGCATGAGGCCCCCCCGAGGTCCGGGTTTTGTCTGGCTCCGTCCTGCTCCCAGAGTAACCCTGTCTGCAGTGGATGCTCAGGGGGGGAACAGAAAGCAGGACCCAGCCGAGAGGGCAGCCAGGCTTAGGGCATGATTCCAGGGTCCTGGGATCCAGTCACACATCGGGCTCTCTGCTCAGCAGGGAGCCTGCTTCCCCCTCTTTCTCTGCCTGCCTCTCTGCCTATTTATGATCTCTCTGTGTCAAATAAAATCTTTTACAAAAATTTTAATATATTTATTAGAGCACGAGCAGGGAGGAGGAGTACAGGGAGAAGCTGGCTTCCTGCTAAGCAGGGAGCTGGAGTTGGGGCTCAATCTCCCAGGACCCTAGGATCAAGACCTGAGCTGCAGGCAATCGCTTAACTGACCGAGCCACCCAGGTGCCCACATTCTGGTCATCTTTGACATTTCCTCTGTACCAGTCTTTGTTTTCTAAGTAGATGGAATTTTGGCAACCCTTCTATCGTCCCAGCTTGGGCTGTGGCTCATGGCCCTAATGCCTGCCTGTTACAGCTCCATGGATCCTGCCCTCCGGGCTGGGTTTCTCCATTGGCCTCGTCAACCCCTTCAGAGCTGTTTGTAGACCAGTTAAACTTAGAACTCCACATCAAACGTGAAGAGTGTCCCCTGCCCAAGTTTCTCATTCTCACTGGTATATTTCAAGTAAAGACAGAACTGCTGAGAAATGAAGCAAGTATCTCTCTCCACACGTTTTCAGTTGAAAAGCCAGGGCTGTTGCTTGGGACAACTTTCCCATGATTACTAGGTCAGGAGTGGGCAGGATGTGGCCTGGATTCTGTCGTGGGTATTCATCTTGTTAGCTCAGGTGTATGCCCTGTACCCTTTAGCTTCTTACCTTCTGCTCTTCCATTTCCTCATACCTATGGGTGAGAGATCATTGAAAAAGAATGAGCTCACAGGCAAAAATAACATGGTGCAACAAATTGTGCCATCTGTTTTCCTTGAACACAAAAATATCTTTAATGTCATTGTTCACTCAGTCATATAAAATAATGGCAGCGCTGATTTGTTGAAATGGACCTTGGGGCTTTCAGGTAAAGGTATTATTTAAAATAACCTGTATTATTCCTTTGACTGTAAAACAACATACTTCCGATCTTTTTTTTTTTTTTTAACATTTTGTTTATTTGTCAGAAGGTGGAGGGCACAAGCAGGGGGAGTGGGAGAGAGAGAAGCAGGCTTCCTGTGGAGCAGGGAGCTTGATGTGGGGCTTGATCCCAGGACCCTGGGATCGTGACCTGAGCCCAAGGCAAATGCTTAACCCAGTGAACCACTCAAGTTTGTCCCCACATTTCTAATCTAAAGGTGGAGCTTATTTCTACTTTGCCATTACTTAGTCCTTCTCTGTTGATTTGTCCTTGCCTTACAGAAACATTTACAGTTTCTATGACACGTGAAGTAACAATCTGTTCTAGAAACTCCTAAATGTAAAAAAAAATAAATAAATAAAAATCCTTGCCTAATTCTATACAGTAGCTTTGAAAATTCTATGTAGTTCTTTAAAAGTGGAATCTGCCCCTGAAGCCAGTATCATGCTATATATTAACTAATTAGAACTTAAGTAAAAACTTGAAACAAGGAAACAAACACAGAAAGCAAAATAGAATCTACACTAAGGCGTTCTAGCTCGAGGCACTATGATGTCCATAAGGGTGCCAGTAAAGGGCTTTCATGTATGTTTCTGATTGCAGTAGCTTCATTTTCTCATGGACTCTGATTTTTTTTTTCAAAGGCTTTGTCATTGGAGACATGATGTGAACATTGGGAGTGTAGCTGGAAATTTCCCAAAGGAGTCAAACACCCATGAGACAGATCTGAACAGAGGCCAGAACCCCCACAGCGCCTCCAGCCTTGTTAATTGTTATTGCTGCAGCTCAGCCCTCGAGGGGTTCTGCCACTGTCCGAGGTTCCCATGGCCGCTTAAGTCTGGCGACCATGTGCTAAGTAGAGTGACAACATCTGAGCTAATAAAATCCAGACCAGAATGAAAATTCCATTTTCCGATTCGTTTGTAAAAGCAGGATTGTAGGCAGCTCACCCCTTAAAATCTCACTGTGGCAGGCTGAATAATGGCCCCCAAACACATGCCCATCCTAATTCCAAAACTTGTGAATGTGTTCTCTTTCATGGTGTTACTGCAACAAATTTCCATAGACTAGGGGGCCCATAAACAACAGAAATATATTTCTGACAGTTCTGGAGGCTGGGAAGTCCAAGATCAAGGTGCTGGCAGGTTCAGGGTCTGGTAAGAATTTGCTTCTTGGTTCACAGATGACCGTCTTCTCGCTGTGTCCTCCTATGGTGGAAGGAGCAAGGGGGCTCTCGGGGACCTCTTTTAGAAAGGCATGAAACCCATTCATGATGGCTCTACCCTCATGACCTAATCACCTCCCAAAGGCCCCCACCTCCTAATACCATCACATTGAGAATTAGGTCTCACCATCTGAGATTGGGGGAATACAAACATTCAGCCTCCAACACATGGCAAAAGAGACTTTGCAGATGTTATGAAATTAATCCAAATTGTCTTGACATGGAGACAGTATCCTGGACTTACCAGGTGGGCCCAAGGTAGTCACAAGAGTCCTCAGAAGAGGGAGGAAGGAAGCTCAGAAACAGAGAAGAGACATGAGGCTGCAGTCAGATGTTGGGGGTGTTGTGCTTTGGAGATGGAATGAGGGGCCACAGCCAAGAAATGTGGGTGACCTCCAGAAAAGGCAAGGGTACAGATTCTCCCCCAGAGTCTCCAGAATAAAGACACTGCTGCCCGAAACATTGATTTTAGCCCCAAAGATCTCTCTGGGACTTTTGACTTCTAGAACTTGCTTACATAGGGTTAAGCAAAACACACAAATAATAAACAAGCAAATAAATAAAAAACACTGTTGTAGGTTCTTCCCTTGGCCCAGAAAATACAGTACGAGGTCATAAAGGCAAAGAAGAGAGCAAGCGTCCTGAACCCCAGAAGGTAAACGTTTTGTTTGACGGCAGCCTGGCCAGCTCTTAGAGAAATTACTGACCAAGGATGTGAGAGACATAGGAAAACCTTTTTTTTCTCCCCCTAAGATTTTATGTATTATTTTGAGAGAGAAAGAGAGAGCATGAGCGGGGTCAGGGTGTGGAGAGGCGGAGGCAGAAGGCGAGGGAGAAGTAGACTCCCTGCTGAGCAGGGATTCCCAATGTGAGGCTTGATCCTAGGAACGTGACTGAGTCACCCAGGTGCCCCTAGAAAAACTTTCAAAAGCCACAACTGTGCCAGCGTTGCTGGCCACGCAGACCTGCACTTGGTGTTAATAAGGTGAAAATTCTTGCAACCTTAACGAATAACTCACTGTTTCTCAAGATTTACTTCCTGAGAGTAGAGTAAGTTCTCAGTGATTCTTTCTCTCTCACTCTTGATCGTGCCCTCCAGAGCTTTTAAAGTCAGTTCTTGACCTAAACACAAGAAGTTTAAATAGATCTATGAAAAACAATTGATAATAATAATAATAATAATAATAAATCTACTATGAGAAGCCATAAAACAAATGGTATCTTAATAACCAAAGGTAATTGGGGCACCTGGGTGGCTCATTTGGTTAAGCGACTGCCTTCGGCTCAGGTCATGATCCCGGAGACCTGGGATTGAGTCCCACATCGGGCTTCCCACTTGGCAGGAAGCCTGCTTCTCCCTCTCTCACTCCCCCTGCTTGTGTTCCCTCTCTGGCTGTGTTTCTCTCTGTCAAATAAATAAAATATTAAAAAAAAATAACCGAAGGTAATTAAGGACAAATCTAGGACTATTACTTCTCTGTAAGAGGTAACATGGGTCACCAATTTGTTAGACCACTAGTGCTAGCTAGAAATGCTTTTCCAAAAGAGTAATTAAAAGAAGAGAGTAGAAAAATGGTGCCTTCTCTTGAACAACTCAAGTTCCAAAGAGCCCATGAAATGAAGGTTGATTGAAGGAGTAGCTCATGAATATCTGGTTCTGGGAGGGTCCATCTATGGAGTATTTATTGTTGATAATTAGCAACATTGTTATTGATAATAGTGTAATGACTCAGTAGGTAATTAAGGTAATTATTAACATGATATTATTAATAGAATAAACATTGTTATTAGTAGGAAACTGGTCCTTAATTATGTCTCTCCTTTTCTTTGATTCTAAGATGTGAATATTTATTTGCTTTATACTCATCACATGACTCTACTACCAAGTTTGGTGAGCAATGCTCAGTCTTGCTTAATGGAAGAGTAAATACTAATAATGTATTTTTCAGTTTTCTCAGCTTGTAAAATTGAAATGTGACAATGACACCGTTTCAGGTGCACACATAACGATTTGACGTATGTAGATATTGGGAAATGATCACCGCAAGGAGTTCAATGAACACCCATCACCCACACAGTTACTTTTTTTTCTTATGAGGAGAACTTTTAATATCTAGTCTCTTAGTGTAGCTCCTTCCTGGGCTACGAGGTTTGGGGTTTCTCCCCTGGTCCAGCCAGGGGAAAAAAGGTAGGGTGGAGCAGGATGATGAGTGTTGGCGGCCAAAAACACACTCGAGCCGGGAGGTCTGCCGAAGCAGGATCTCTCTTTCTCTCCGTGTCTGTCTCCGTCTCTCAGACTCTCAGTCTCATGGCTTTGTCTCTTCGCTCTGCTCTTCCTTCTTTCTCTTTCAGTCTTCCTCTCTCTATATCTCTCTGAGTCTCTGAGTCTCTGAGTCTCTCTGCAGGCTCTCTTGCTGTTTGCCAGCTCTCCTGCTCTCTCCTCTAAGGCTCTCTTGCTGCTTCCTCGCAGGCCCTCTGTCTTTTTCTCTCTGTCTCTCAGTCTCTCAGTCGGCTCTCAGTCTCTCTCTGTCTCATGGCTTCGTCTCTCTTGACTGTCAAGGGTCCTAGTCTTTTATTATTCCCACATGAGGAAGTTGGGTGGTGCAGTTAAATCTTTAACTGCTTTTGCACCCACCCTAGAGACAGGATTAGTATTGTTACTGCAGGGTAGAGTGATTGCTTAAACTCACAGAAGTTGAGACCATTGAGGCACCCGGATCAAGAAATACAGATAAGAGATACAGAGATATGATTACCGGGAGGAGGATTAAATGGAACTATACGTCTTGAATAAGCACACGAAGGACATATTGCCCTGACCCACAGGGTAAGTGGCTTTTCGGATTCTAGGCAGGGAAAGCCCCTCTGGGCTTTCATTCACATTCACAGGTACTTTCACCAGAATTTCTGGTGGCTTGGGCATGGAGGGAAGGGCGGATCATGCACCGACCCCGACATCTTAGCAACTTTCAGATATACCGAACAGCCTTGGAAACAATAGTCACTGGGCTGTTCCTTACATACTCAAGACTTACTTACTTATTTTTTTTTTAAAGATTTTATTTATTTGACAGAGAGAAACACAGCCCGAGAGGGAACACAGCAGGGGGAGTGAGAAAGGGAGAAGTAGGTTTCCCGCCGAGCAGGAAGCCCGGTGTGGGTCCCGGGTCTCCGGGATCATGAAGGCAGTCGCTCAACCAACTGAGCCACCCAGGCGCCCCAAGACTTACTTACTTATAACTGGAAGTTTGTACCTTTTAATCACCTTCAAAAAGCACAAACTTTTGAGAGCTGGGTGAAATGGGTAAAGGTGGGGGGCGCCTGGGTGGTTCAGTTGGTTGGGCGACTGCCTTAGGCTCAGGTCATGATCCTGGAGACCTGGGATCGAGTCCCACATCGGGCTCCTTGCTTGGCGGGAAGCCTGCTTCTCCCTCTCTCGCTCCCCTTGCTTGTGTTCCCTCTCTGGCTGTGTTTCTCTCTGTCAAATAAATAAAATATTAAAAAAGAAGAAGAAGAAATGGATAAAGGTGGTCAAATGTAGTTTTTATGAGTAACGTCAGGAAGATACTGAATAGTCTTGCCATTTTTATTCTACTAGAATGCGGAAGGTTACATACAGGTGGTGACCATAGAAAGTAGCAATGGAACTTAAGTGACGAGCTTCCAAGGGGAAACGTCATTCCATAGTCAAAGGAGCAGAGACCGTGGGGGCTGTGGGCTTTCCCTCCTCGCCCCAAGCCCAGGTGCTTCCTAGCCACCTGCTCCCTGTGCTCACCCCCCCCCCCGCCCCCGCTTGGTCCCGCCCATATTGCCTCTGCTTCTCTCGCTAGCCCTAGCCCGTAAGATCCCCCAGGACAAGGACCGCTTTTACCGCTTGCACGTCCTCAGGCCTGGCACAACCCTAGGCATGCAGTAAGCGCTTTAACAAATGTTAGCTTTAACAAACGTTAGCTTGAACAAATAAAATGTAATGGGAACTCTAAAAATTTTAGAGGAAGAGGAAGTGAAAGCAGGAAGGCTGTTTAGGATCAGTTTTGTGCTTCTTAAAACCTAATCGGAGGCTGGACACTGAGTTTCAAGGGGTCATATTAACAGCAATTAACCCAAATTCACTGGATCTTGGCGCTAAGCATTTCTAAGGGCTTCCGAGGGCAGCTCATCTCTGTGCGCAGGCTCACACCTGCAGGCAGGCGGATTGCCCTCCTCCCCACCCCCTCATTCCCCGCCAAGGTATATACTTAGTGAACTCGAGTGGGGGACAGGCAACCTTATTAACATTCCTCAGTCCCCTAGTCCCCCACCCAACAGCTGTGCTTGGGAAGAGGAACAGTCCTGCTGTTCTCAACCGCTCACTGAAGAGTCCTAGTGATGCACCCAAACCCTAGAGATACTCCTGGCCTGAGGCAACGTAGACGTGTGTGTTCACTTTCTCTGTCCCTGCTTTCTGGGAGAGCCTGGAGCGAGGCTGCTAGGATACTGTAGCAAATAGCCCTGCTTACACCAGCCGCATGGGGCGCCTGGGTGGCTCAGTCGGTTAAGCGTCTGCCCTTGGCTCAGGTTATGACTTCAGGGTTCTGGGATCGAGCCCCTACATCGGGCTCCCTGCTCAGTGGGGAGTCTGTTCCTCCCCCTCCCTTCCCCCTCCCCCTCTGCTCTTTCTCTGTCTTTGGCGTTCTCTCTCTCAAATAAATAAATAAACTCTTAAAAAAAAATAAATCAACCAGATGGATAATTCCCTTCCCTAAAATGCAGGTGTGGGTCTCGAGATTGGGCCAGGAGCACATTTGAAGGCAAGGTAGTTTGCCGTCCTAGGGATGATTGACTTCATTGAGGAAGGCTTTGTTTTTAGGTAAGCGTGCAGCTCTTGCTTCCCCTTCCCCCAGAAAAGAAGCCTCCCCCACCGCTTCTCAGCCCCTGGGCGCAGCTACCTGGGGCGCCCCCGCGAGCCCTGCTCTTGCCAGGTGTTTCCGAGATGGGCCTGACCTAGGCGAATCTCAGTGGTGAACAAAATTTAGACTCAAGCTCGCCATCCCTCCCTTCCCAACTAGCACTGTCAGTTTGACAGTGAGCTCGGGAATGCATTTTGATTTTTCTGTAGGCTGCTCTTAATAATAGCAGCATCTGTTTGGAAGGAAGACAGAAGGAGCCTGCTAGGTGAACTGAGGCCCCTTCTTCACAGCGTGATATTCACCTTAAGTATGTTGGCCGTTGTTCTTTTTGTGGATTATCGGATTGACCTGCTGCATTACTTCCAAGCTCCCTGGGATGCAGGGAATGGTTTGCTCAAATGTGGCTCAAAAGGGCTGCTCCTGCTGATGAGAACCTCGGGGTATCAGGTGGACCATGGAGACGAACTGCTGGAGTTCGAACCCCAGCTCTGCCACTGTCCACCTGTGTGACACGTGTCTCTCGTCCCTTAGGCGTAAGAGGGGAACATTCACAGGACCCACTTCATAAGGTGGTTGTGAAGATTAAAATGAGTTATATAATGTCCAGAATAGGCAAATATAGAGACAACAACAAAAAAAAGAAGAGCAAGTACACATGGGCTCAGGGTTTCCTTTTGGGGTGATTAAGATGTTTTACAGTTTCTTGTCATAGTTGCACAACTCTGTGACTACACTAAAAACCGTTCAATTGTATGTATCCTTTAAACAGGTTAAGTGTATGGTATGTGAATGATCTCTCAATAAAGCTATGAAAAAAGAGTCACGTAAAATGCTTAGAACAGTGTTACACATCATAAGGTAGCTGTTATTAGTGTTATCACCAGAATGTGTGTCTCTCCTGAGTTTATTAGAATCCGTTCTCCCGTTACTGAAGCCTACACTGTCCTTTTTAAGGGCTTTTTTTTTAGGGCTCTGGCTTGTAAATCTTGATTCTTGTATTAGTCTGGGTTCTCCAGAGAATCAATAGGATGGAGAGATCTATATCTTTACATGTGTACCTACACCTGTATTTCTGTATATAAGATATATGTATATAATATACATAAATATATATACTAGATGACAAAATATATAGTAATAAATTAAAATAAAAGATTTATATATTATATAATATATAAATAATTTTAATATACTATATTATATAGTATAAATAGTTTTATATATAATATATAATCTGTATGTTATACATGTATATTATATATGTATGTATATGTATGTATATATAATATATGCATTATGTATAATATATACACATATACCCATTATAACATAATACATATATGTATATATGTATATTGTATATATTCTATAATACACATAAAATATATATTAAAATATTTGCCTAATATGTGCATATATACACATAGACATGTTCATCACAAAACAAGCAGGAAATACTCATGATAATTTCAGTCCTTGTTTCTGTAGCTGGTCACATGGTCATGGCTGATATTTATAACTTAGCTTTTTCTATTCATTCTATATTCCTTTTGTCTTCACCAAGTACTTCAGCTGATCGTGGTTCTTTATTTGGAAAGATTCAGACCCTCATTTCTGAAGGGTATGGGCCATTAGTAGTCCTTCCTGGACTGGATGATGGTCGTTTTCCATTGACTTTAATCACAAGGCAAGGTAATACTAAGTGATGTGATCACAGAGTTCTTCTAGTCCAGACGTTCTTCTTATCCTCATTGTTGAATAGCTGCCCAGTTTGCACCTGGTGGTGGAGATCAGTCGTCACAGCCAAACTGTAACTCCCTTCTTTGCCTGTTGATTCATGAAGAACCCATCGTGGCTGCATGGTGGGCTTAACCTTGGGTTCAGTTGAGTTATTGTTGTGTCCCCCGGTGGGAGCACTCCTTCCTCTGGAGCAGACCTCTAGGCTAGCAGAATATAAAGATGTGGAGGCAGGAGGCAAAAAAGTCGCTAGTGGGTCACTAGGGGTAAAAGTGAGTGGTGCCCCTCCAATTTCCACCTCTTGATCCCTAGACCAGTGGATCCAGGCTACTGGATAGAAGCACTGGCTACTGCATACAGATTCCGAGCATATTCCAAGGACTCTGGGGAACCTTGCTAGAGCCCAGCTTATGTAGTACTACCTTGTCATTCTGGCAAGCCAGCTGCTTCAGGATGGTGGGGAACATTCTAGGACCAATGGGCATGGATACTTGCTGCACTTCTTTTGCTGTGAAGTGAGTTTCTTGATGAGAAATGATGCTGTGCGGAATACCAGGGCAGGGAATAGGACAGGACATTCTGTAAGTCCACGAATGGTCGTCTTGGCACAAGCACTGCATACAGGGAAGGCAAATCTATATCTGGAGTAGGCATCTGTTGCAGGAAAGACAAAACACTGTCCCTTCCATGATGGTGG
Source organism: Spilogale gracilis (assembly GCA_004023965.1). NCBI lineage: Eukaryota > Metazoa > Chordata > Mammalia > Carnivora > Mephitidae > Spilogale > Spilogale gracilis. The sequence goes on along the minus strand of PITA01020050.1, from coordinate 11,586 downwards.
AGATCCAGCGTGATCAACCTGCCCCCAGGTGGCTGGTGCAGCACTCCTGAGAGTGGTTCCATATCAAGGGCCAGTGTTGGTCTCAGCTGTTGGCTGATTAGGCACTCAGTGGTGGCTGTAGCCAGGTCAGCCTTGTTGAGTAGAAGCCCACATGGCTGAATACATGTGTAACCTCCAACGTTGCCATCACAGACACTTTGTTAGTGAGCCCATGGGGCGATGACAAGAGTGGGATGGGAAAGAAGCTGAGTGGTATCCATAGAACAAGTCATCCTGTCCATTTGATTATTAAAATCCTCCCCTGCTTAGGTCACTCTTTGGTGAACATTCACATAATACACAAATATCTTCACATTCTTGGTCCATTCAGGGAGGTCTATCCCCATCCTTCTTTCTCCACATTTCTTTGTCACTACTTTTCCAATCATGTTCCTTCAAGTCCCTGACCATCCATGGCTACAGACCATGAATTGGTACATAATTGCACGTGTGGCCATTTGTCCTTCCAAGCAAAGTGTATAACCAGGTGTTCTGCCCGAAGTCCTACCCAACTGAGAAGGTACCTTTCAGGGGCGTCTTGTTTGAGTTGTAGAGCTGTAGTTCTCCACTTTGGGGGCAGGGCCTGTATATCATACAGAATGATCTATAAATGAGGCCTGAGTCTTTGCTTTCTCTATTAACTAATTATAGGGGACTCCCTGTAGAGCTGTAGCTGCAACCTGGGAGAAAAAAGGCAGTGTAGCAGGAGTAGGGACCGTGGGCATTTGGGCCGCCCAATCACGTAGCTTTCCTGGTCCTCAGAATCTGCTCTAGCCTCATCACATATATAGCACTTCCATTTGGTTGATGGAGTATTGTCAGGCACACCCAACTTTATGGCTCGGTGTGGCATAGAACACCCCCAGTTCACAGGCAGCTCAGGTTGCATGGTAACTTAGTGGCCCATCGTCAAGTGTTCAGTCTCTACTAGGGCCCAGTAGGAGGCCAAGAGATGTTTCTCAAAAGCAGAATAGTCATCTGTAGATAATGGCAGGGTCTTGCTCCAAAATCTTAAAGACCGTGCTCTGATTCACCTTTCCTCCTCCTCCTCCTCGCTATATTTGGGCCCTCAACAGTTTAGATGATAAGGGTTTTCTTCTTGACTCAGTGTTCTGATCCAAGTGCTAATTACTTCCAGAAACCCACTCACAGACTGCCAGAAATAATGTTTGGCCGGCCATCTGAGCATCAGACAAGTTGACACATAAAATCAACCATCCCACGTAGTAACCGTTAGCTACACATAGTTATTTAAATTTAAATTAATTAAAAGAAAAAATTCAGTTTCTCAGTCATGCTAGCCACATTTCATACTCTTAATAAGCAGACTGAATAACCAGTGGCGACCATGTCAGTGCAGATAGAGAACGTTTCCATCATTGTGGAAAGTTCTAGTGGACAAGGCAGCTTCAGAGGAAGAGAGAAATGAAATGACTGTCTAGTTTGACAGGGATCACAGGACAAGGCAGTGGAACCACGAAGAGAAATGCTCTTTTCCTCAGTAATCCCAGAATATTTTATAATGGTAGGATGATAGAGGGGCAGGAAAGGTGGGTAATGATTTTAAACTTGAGTTGGCCTCTCTCTGGACACACGTACCTGGGTATGTGCTTATAATACAGTCAGTCTCCCGACACCAAGATTCTCAAAACCTCTTTATGTACAGTCTCCTTCTGGGGTGGGGGCTCTTAACTTCATCCCTGAAGTTGCTAAACCTTCTGTGAACCTGAAGCAAGACTTTTGACCTATCTCTGCCCATTTTTCTATGAATTAAATGAGAAACTGGGGGAAAGATAGGAAGATATGTGGGTAGTATTTAGGCAGAGTCACTTACCTGCTTCCAAAGACAAAGTTAAAATGATTCTATCTTCTGCAAAGATGTGAATGGATAGAGCCTGTAGGTCCGAGTTTTTTTGTGTGTGAACAATGAACTTTCTGGCCTATTCTGGTAGGTCTCCCATGGCCCTCTGTAATAATACTCGTTGCTCACGTTTATTGGGGTGTTGCTGGGACCATGCACTATGCCAACCACTTTGTATACTTATTTTATAACCACCCCCTGAAGAGATTACTCCTAATCATCTCTCCTTACATGTGAGGAAGCAACTAGAGGCTAGATGACTGTTCAAGGTCACACATCTAGTGGAGCCAAGATTTAACCCCAGCTCAACTGACTGCAAGTTCATGCTCAGAACTCTGGCATTGTACTTTTTCTTGATCATGTCTCTAGGATCATGTTCCAGGTTGGCTTTGCTCTATTTGCTGTCTGTGTCTCCTTCAAGACTTGGAATGTCTTAAGATCAAAGTCCGTGCCTTCCTTTTTTGAAATGTATAATTGTTTTTAGCTACCAAGGCCCTTCCCATTTTTTGAGCTCTCTCCTTTTCCTACCATTGTATAGTTTATATCCCACTATGGAAGCATAAAAGGACAAGAAACACTCTTTGTCTTCAGCTAGCAGGGCATAGACATGTAATCTGGCTTAGCCAATTGCTTCTCCCATCCAGAATATAATGGCACAGAAGAACATGAGATGAGAAGGCCTTGCTCACGGTGATGGTGGCATCCAGCAGTGAACTGTGGTGGCAGTGGTAGCATTCTAAGCAAGTGGTTTCTGCTAAAAAATGGTGGTTCTCTTCTGCTTATTGGGTCTCCACAGCTGCACCTTCTCCTGTCCATTTTCCAAGTGCAGTTCTCCTACTTCCCATCTGTTTCTTCCAGAATATTCTTTTTTTGGGTGTCTGCTACCTACAACCAAGAGTCATAACTAACACAGTCATGTTTACATACCAAAAGGATGGGGTTGGTGCATTAGTAAATGTTCACTGAATAAATAAATGAAATCTCATAAGCCATCAACATACCTTATAGATGGCTGGACCAAAGGAGTAAGTAAGATAAGAATAAATATGTTTTAAGAATTGTGGAAGGTGGGCGCCTGGGTAGCTCAGTGGGTTAAAGCCTCTGCCTTTGGCTCAGGTCATGATCTCAGGGTCCTGGGATCGAGGCCCACATCGGGCTCTTTGCTCGATGGGGAGCCTGCTTCTTCCTCTCTCTCTGTCTGCCTCTCTGACTACTTGTGATCTCTCTCTATGTCAATAAATAAATAAAGTCTTTAAAAAAAAAGACTTTGCCTGCTATTCATTTTATTTACCAGAGAGAGAGAGAGAGAGACGCAGAGAGAGAAACAAAGGGAGAGACAGAGACATCAGAATCCTGTACCTCTGCCTTTGAACAGACTCCAAACACCCAACTGTGGCTCACCAGGCTTTGTAAAACTATTAGGATTCCTCCTACCTCCAATTTTATCTTCTCATGCTGCACCTCTGCCTGTTCTTCAAACATCTCTGCTACTGTCTTTGTAGTAAACATGTATTTCCTACTGTGTCATTTTAATTCCTTTGTCATTTTTTTCTGAGTTTTTATTTAGCTGGTTCCCCAATGAACCTCTTAGCCCATCAGAATCTAGCTCTGGGTAATAAAAATTGATCTCAGTAATAAACAAAATTTTTGCCTTGTATAGCTTCATTCTCTTCCCCTCCCTCCTTTGTGCTATTATTGTCATACAGATTACATCTTTATTAATTAAGTAACATTGACACAAATCTATAATTACTGCTTGATGTCAGTTATTTTTCAAACCAGACAAGGGAATAAAAAGATTTAAGAACAAAAACACATGAATACTATCTTTTATGTTTACCTATAAACGAGCTTTTACTTTATTTTTTCATGTGGATTCAGGTTACTGTCCTGCATCATTTCATTTCAGCCTGACAGACTCTGTCTGGTATGTCTTGCAGGGCAAATTTGGCTACTAACAAATTCTGTGTTTTTTTTTAAATTTTATTTATTAGAGAGTAATTGAGAGAGAGCATGAGAGGGGAGAAGGTCAGAGGGAGAAGCAGACTCTCAGCAGAGCTGGAAACCTGATGTGGGACTCGATCCTGGGCCTCCAGGATCATGACCTGAGCTGAAGACAATGGCTTAGCCGACTGAGCCATCCAGGCGCCCCTCTCTGTTTTGTTTTTGTTTTTGTTTTTGTTTGTTTGTTTGTTTTTAAGATTTTATTTATTTCTCAGAGAGAAACACAGCCAGAGGGAACACAAGCAGGGGGAGTAGGAGAGGGAGAAGCAGGCCTCCTGCTGAGCAGGCAGCCGGATGTGGGATTCGATCCCGGGTCTCCGGGATCATGACCTGAGCCGAAGGCAGTCACTTAATCAACTGAACCACCCAGGTGCCCCTCCCCTCTCTGTTTTTAATTTATCGGAGGATATCTTAATTTCTCCTTCATTTTTGCAAGATAGTTTTGCTGATACAGCATTCTTGATTGACAATTTTTTTCTTTTAGCATTCTGAATATGTTATCTTATTGGTTCTGGCCTCTGTGGTTTTTATGAGATTTTAGCTATTCTTCTTATTGAGGCTCCCTTGAATGTGATAAGTCAATTCTCTTGCTGCTTTTGAGATTCTCTCTTTGTCTTTCAAAGTTTGAATACGGTGTGTCTTGGTGTGGCTCTTTTTCTATTTGTTCTCCGTGGAGTTTGTTGAGCTTCCTGGATATGCAGATTAATTTGTTAAATTGAATTTGGGGAGTTTTCGTTATTCTTCAAATACTCTTTTTGCACCTTTATCTCTCTCCTTCTGGGAGTCCTATTGTACATATGTTAGCACACTTGATATCTCAGAGGTCTGAGGCTCTGTTTACTTCTGCCCATTCTCTTCCTCTGACTGGATAACCTCAGTTGACCTCTCTTAAGTTCTCAAATTCTTTCCTCTGAATGATAAAAATCTTGTTGACCTCCTCTAGTGAAATTTTTTTATTTCAGTTATTGTGCTTTTCAACTCTAAAATTTGTATTTGGTTCTTTTGAAAATAAACTTCATCTCTTAATATTTTCTGTTTGGTGAGACATTATTCCCAAACTTCTCTTTAGTTCTTTACAAATGTTAGCTCTTTGAACATACCAAAAGTAACTGGTTTAAGTCTGTCTAATAAGCCCAAATCTGGGCTTCTTCTAGAGCAGTTTCTACTGGTTGCTTTTTCTCTGTGCATGGTTATATAGACCTTTCTTGACTTCAAGCAGGGTTGTATCCTGATAAACCAATTGTGAGTTGAAAATACCACAAGTTAAAAATGGATTTAATACACCTACCCTCATAGCTTAGCCTAGCCAACCTTAAATGTGCAGAGAACATTTACATTTGCCTGCAGTTGGGCAAAGTCATCTAACACAAAACCTACTTTGTAACAAAGTATTGAGTAGTTCAAGTAATTCATCAAATAACTGTACTGAAAGTGAGAAATAAAGTGGTTATATGGGTACAGAATGGTTGTAAGTGTATTGGTGGTTTTACCCTCATTATCACACGGCTGACTGAGAGTTGCTATCCAGCTTTACCCCAAAATATTGTGCCACATACTGCTAGCCCAGGAAAAAAATCAAAATTCAGGATTCAAAGTATAGTTTCTACTGAATGCATTTCACTTAAGCATCATCACAAAATCAAAAAATGATAAGTTGAACTATTATAAGCTGGGGACAGTCTATAATTCCTTGTTTCTTTCATTGTCCTACAACTTTTAAATCAGAAACTGGACATTTTCAATAATATAATCTGGTACCTGGGAATCAGTTTCCTCTACACTCTCCCACCAGGGTTTTTTGTTGTTGCTGTTTGTTGTTCTTGCTTGATCATGTTGGCCACTGAACTCTGTTTGGTTTGCTTAGTGTTAACTAATGATTGGACAGAGATTCCCTTAAATGCCTGGAACCAATAAGTCTTTGCCAGGGGGCTTTATGTGTATGCTATGCCTTCCTTCCTTCCTTCTTTCCTTCCTTCCTTCCTTCCTTCCTTCCTTCCTTCCTTCCTTCCTTCCTTCCTTCTTTCTTTCTTTCCTTCTTTCCTTCCTTCCTTTGAAAGCAAGAGAGAGAGAGAGAGAGAGAGAGAAAGAGAGAGAGAGAGAGAGAGCATGAGCAGGGGAAGGAGCAGAGGGAGGAGGAAGAATCTCTAGCAAACTGCATTGAGCACAGAACCTGATGTGGGGCTTGATGCAGGGCTCAATACAGGGCTCAGTCTCACAACCCTGAGATCATGACCTGAGCCAAAGCCAGGAGCTGACGCTTAACTGACTGAGCCACCCAGATGCCCTTGGGGCTTGCTTTCAGTACTCAGCCGGGTGGTTGATAACTCCACTTTCTGCTTGTGTAGAGACTCAAGAATTTAGGGCTTTCTTCTGTCATACTTTTTTTTAAAAGATTTTATTTCTTTATTTGAGAGAGAGAGAGTGAGGGAGAGAGAGAATGAGAGGGGAGAAGGTCAGAGAGAGAAGGAGGCTCCCTGTGGAACTGGGAGCTCGATGTGGGACTTGATCCCAGGACTCCAGGATCATGACCTGAGCTGAAGGCAGTGGCTTAACCAACTGAGCCACCCAGGCTCCTCTCTTCTGCATTCTTGAGCATAAACATGACCCGACACACAGATGGCTTCTAAATTCTCAAGAATGTGTCAGATCTTGTCAAAGCTCTATCAAAATCTCATAAACCAGCTTTTCCTTTTACACTCTTTAAAAAAAAGCCTGTTGTTTGCCCCAGCTATTATCCACCACTTCAGGCAACTATGAAATTATACGAGTGTCTCTAAATGTTTTTGACAAATGCCCCTGGGGAAGAGGCTTTTTTCATGAGGTGAGCTCCAAGTCAGGTGAAATAAGAACAGCTTTGTGATTGGTCTTCCAGGGAACCACAAGTCAGGTCACATCAGAATTCCCTGGGAAGGAGGCTTTCAGGGAGCTCCAGCCCTGCCCCTCTGTGGGCTGCCAGACCACTGGATTGCCCATGATTTCAAGCTGTCAGTTTTTAAGGTTACTGTAGAGGTGGAGAGAAGGGGTAAAGACTAGAGCAAGTTAAAATACCACAGTGCTTGCCGTTCTTGCCAATATTTGGCCACTTTTCTTTCTTCCTTTTTTTTTTTTTAACAAATGAAGTTTCTATTTGGCATACTTAGAGAAAAAAGTGCAAATTATATGGCAACTTTTCTTGAATATATGCTCTCTGATTTGCTCCCAGAGTTTGGCTAATTTCTAAAATTCTGACAAAAAAAATTGATTCTGGACATTTTGTCAGTTTTCTCATTGTTCATGGAAGAGAAAATTTGGGGAGGCTTTGTAGATTTGTGAGCTCACCCCAAATAAATCAACATCTCAGAGGACTGGGGCAAAAAGCTGCATTTTTATAAGCAGGCGATTATAATCCCAAGCGATTTTTACTAAACCCTAAAATTGGAGAAATCACCACTTTGAAATCATTATTTTGTCACCACATTTTAAAAATCAGCCTTAGTGAGCAGGCAAAACAGTGAAATTTACCTAACACCAGAAATTGTAAGGACTTCAGAACCTGCAAACAATGATCATATTGTTCTTTTCTTGCTTTCTCTAACCACTTCCCCAAAGAGAATAGAAAGAATCCCTAATCTTAAGGATCCCATGTTCAAATAGAAATTGCCATGAGAGCTTAATACCTTTGCTTTCCCTAAAATAGCTATTTTTGCAATGCCCTGCCCACTACTGAAGGAGGTTGAAGGTGATGTGATGTGAAAGATCTTAACCTTTGTGAAAACTATTTAAATCACATTGAAAAACATGGATAGAAGTATAGACAGCCTTATTCTATTCTGATTGCTTCTTGAAAATCCACAAACTGGGGCGCCTGGGTGGCTCAGTTGGTTAAGTGACTGCCTTCGGCTCAGGTCATGATCCTGGAGACCCGGGATCGAGCCCCACATCGGGCTTCCTGCTCGGCGGGAAGCCTGCTTCTCCCCCTCTCAGTCCCTCTGCTTGTGTTCCCTCTCTGGCTGTGTTTCTCTCTGTCAAATAAATAAATAAATAAATCTTAAAAAAAAAAAGAAAGAAAATCCACAAACTGCATAACTGGAAATCACTAATCAAATCAGCAGGGAAGTGAATTACACTCTTTTACCTGGGAAGTAAAGATATATAGATGGTTGCACAGTTCATACCCTGTTTGTTAATAATATTTTAAGCATTCAATGATCATGAGATGGTAAAAATTTATTAACCAAAATGAATACATATTTATTGCTCAGTCTGCACTAATTTAGCCTGAAAAAGTATACAGATAAACTTATTTTTCAAAAAAGACTTATAATAGGAACCTGCTTTACCAGGGGGGTGTGAGGATTTGGGAGACAAGGTAGAAGCTATTCATGAAGGCAGTTTTTGCCTAAGCCTTCCTGGCCTGGCTCCTTCACTCAGTAACTACATGGCTTAGGGCTCATTTCTTCATATCCCTAATCCTCAGTCACCTTATATAGAAAGTGAGCTTAATAATGGCATGTATTCAACAGGATTGCTCTGAAGATTAAATGCAATAATCCAAGAGAAGCTCTTAGCATAATGCCTGGCAGGATGTAAGTATGACACATGCAGTACAGTCTGATTGTAATTGTTTTTATTGTCATGACAGGAGTACAAAGTGTTCAGCATAGTGGCTGCTTTGGAGCAGATGCCCTAAATCTATACGCTCAATATAGCAGTCACTGGTTATCTGTGGCTGCTGAACGCCAGAAATATGGCTAGTCTGAATCGAGATGTGCCTTGAGTATAAAATTCATCCTGAATTGCCAATACTTGATACATTTAAATAGTAATAAAATATCTCATTAAATATTGCTATAACCAGATAAGGACACCACAGAGAAAGAAAATTATAGGCCAATATCCCTAGTGAACATAGATGCAAAAATCCTCAATAAAATATTGGCAAGACCAAGTTCACTAGTACATTAAAAGGATCATACACTTTAATTAAGTGGGATTCATTCCAGGGATGCAAGAATGTTTCAACATATGAAAATCAATTAATATGATATGCCACATTAACAGAATAAAGGATAAAATCTCAATAGATGCCAAAAAAAGCATTTTGCAATATTCAGCAATCTTTCATGATGAAAACTCAACAAACTAGAAATAGAAGGAAATTTTCTCAAGATAATAAAACCCATGACTAACATCACATCCATTGGTGAAAAACTGAAAGCTTGTCCTCTAAGATTAGGAATAAGACAAGGATGCCCACTCTCCCCACTTTTCCTGAACATAGTATCAGAAGTCCTAACCATAGAAATTAGGCAAGAAAAAGAAATTAAAGCACGCAAATTGTAAAGGAAGAAGTAAAGGAAGAAAACTGTAAAGGAATAAAAATGTTACTATTTACACATGACGTGACACAATATATAGAAAATCCTAAGGACTCCACCAAAAAAAACTGTTAGAACTAATAATTCAGTAAATGAAGGATACAAAATTAATATAGAAAAATATGTTGCATTTCCAAACACTAATAGTGAATTATTGGAAAGAGAAATCAAGAAAACAATCCTATTTACAATTATATCAAAAAAGAACAAAATAGCGACACCTGGGTGGCTCAGTTGGGAAAGCCTCTGCCTTTGGCTCAGGTTACCATTCCAGGGTCCTGGGATAGAGCCCCACCTCTGGCTCCCTGCTTAGGGGGGAGTTTGCTTTTCCCTCTGCCCCTCCCCACTCACGCTCTCTCGTTCTCTCTCTCTTTCTCTAATAAATAAATAAAATATTTGAAAAGAACCAAAAAAAGAGGCCCTTGGGTGGCTCAGTCACTTAGTTTCTGACTCTTGATTTCAACTTAGTTCGTGATCTCAGAGTTGTGAGATTCCACTCCATGTTGGATTGCATGCTCAGCACAGAGTTTGCTTGGGATTTTCTCTCTCCCTTTCCCTTTGCCCCTCCCCCTGCTTGCTCACTCTTTAATAATTAATTAATTAAAAACAAAATACCTGGGAATAAATATAATCAAGGAGGTGAACTATAAGATAATGATGAAAGAAATCAAAGACACAAACAGATAGAAAGATGTTCATGCTCATGGATTAGAAAAATTATTGTTAATTATTAAATATTGTCAAAATGCCCATACTACTCAAAGAAATCTACAGATTCAATGCAACCCTTATCAAAATTCCAATAGCATTTTTTTAAAGATTTTATTTATTTGACAGAGAGAAACACAGCCAGAGAGGGAACACAAGCAGGGGGAGTGAGAGAGGGAGAAGCAGGCTTCCCGCCGAGCAGGGAGCCTGATGTGGGACTCGATCCCGGGTCTCCAGGATCATGACCTGAGCCGAAGGCAGTCGCCTAACCAACTGAGCCACCCAGGCACCCCTCCAATAGCATTTTTTACAGAAAAACAAGTAATCCTAATTTTTAAAAAAATTAAATTCAATTAATTAACATATAATGTATTATTTGTTTCAGGGGTACAGGTCTGTGATTCATCAGTCTTATACAATACCCAGTGCTCATTAGAACATATACGCTCCCCAAATGTCCATCACCCCATTACTCCACCCCCTCATCCGCCTTCCCTCCAGCAGCCCTCAGTTTGTTTCCCAAGATTAAGAGTCTCTTATGGTTTGTCTCCCTCTGTGCTTTGTTTTGTTTCATTCTTTTCTCTCTTCCCCTATGATTCCATATCAGTGAGATCATATGATAATTTCCTGTCTCTGATTGGCTAATTTTGCTTAGCATAATACCTTCTGGTTCCATCCATGGTATTCTAAATGGCAAGATTTCATTCTTTTGATGGCTGAGTAGTATTCCATTCTCTATATAAAACCACATTTTATTTATCCTTTCATCTGTTGATGGACATCTAGGCTTTTTCCATAGTTGGCTATTGTGGACATTGTTGGTATAAACATTAGGGTGCATTTTGGATTACTATATTTGTATCTTGGGGGTAAATGCCCAGTGGTGCAATTGTTGGATTGTAGGGTAGCTCTATTTCCAGCTTTTTTGAGGAAGCTCCACACTTTTCCAGAGCGGCTGCACCAGCTTGCATTCCCACCAACAGCGTAAGAGGCTTCCGCCTTCTCCGCAGCCTCGCCAACATCTGTCATTTCCTGACTTGGTAATTTTAGCCCTTCTGCCCGGTGTGAGGTGGGAAGAAAAACTTATTTATGAAAGGCTGCTGTAAAGGCCCCCACCCTCCAGAATGTAAGAGCAGACCCACATTCTGTTATCTGAGCCCAGCAACCGGCAGGCAGGTACCTAACCCCACCCAGGCCCCAAGGATTGCGCGCATGCAGCTTGTCACATACCTCTTGCTAGCCCAAATTAGGAATATCCCCCTGTAGAGACGATTGGTGAAAGTATGTGATTTGTCGTAAACTGATTGGCTGCCTGCCTGCAGACCCTGCTGTGGTGTTTTAAACTAATTGGCTGTGGATGCGCGGGCTTTGCTGTAACGGACAATGTAGTTCTATATAAGGGCGCCCCGGGATAGCTTGGGGCTCTCAGCCGCTGACTGGTTTGGGGTCAGGCTGTGGGCCCGAGCATGCTCGAATAAACCCTTTGCATCTTGCATGAGATCGTCTCTTGGTGTCCTCCATTCAGCGCAAGCTCCTCGTCCCTTTTCATTTGGAGGTCCCACCGAGATCAGCTTTGGCAGCTTGGGGGATTCCAACGGACGCTTCTCGGGGTAAGGA
>PITA01020049.1:12397-30233 GCA_004023965.1 Spilogale gracilis | reverse complement strand
CATGTGAAAAACATCTTTCATCACTACAGAAATATAAATTAAAACCATAATGAGATACCATTACAAATGTACTAAAATGGCTATAATTAAAAAGAATGACACCACTGGGGCGCCTGGGTGGCTCAGTTGGTTGGGCGACTGCCTTCGGCTCAGGTCATGATCCCGGAGATCCGGGATCGAGTCCCACATCGAGTCCCACATCGGGCTCCCTGCTCGTCGGGAAGCCTGCTTCTCCCTCTCTCACTCCCCCTGCTTGTGTTCCCTCTCTGGCTGTGTTTCTCTCTGTCAAATAAATAAAATCTGTTAAAAAAAAAAAAAAAAGAATGACACCACCAAATGTTGGCTAAAAAGTACAGCAACCATATACTGCTAGTGAGAATCCCATAAATAAGCTGATGAATTCCAAAATTATATAATCATTTACATATAGGTACACTTTAACACAAAAATTCCACCCCTATGTACTTAGCAGAGAGAAATGGAAAAAAAAGTCCATCAAAGTCTTATAAAGAATATTTAGAGCAGCCATAGTCACAATAGCAAAAAAAATGGAAAAACTCAAATATTATACAAAGATTGGACAAATTGTGGTATAGTCATACAATCAAATACTACTTATACATTAAAAAGGAATGAACTACTGGATGAATTCTGTTTGGAGGCATCTTTGAGCTTGGCAAGTAGACAGCATGAGCCAAGCTCACCCTCCTGAGCTGAAAAAATTTATGGACGAGAAATTGTTATTGAAATTAAATAGTGGCAGACATGTTCAAGGAATGTTGTGGGGGTTTGATCTGTTTATGAATCTTGTGATAGATGAATGTGTGGAGATGGCAACTAGTGGGCAATATTGGAATGGTGGTAAAATGAAGAAACAGTATCATGTTAGAAGCCTTGGAACAAGTAACAATGGGTGTGTTCATCACAAGAAATCAAACGCTTCCACATGTCCCATCTCCATAGTACTTCTCTTCATAGTACCTACAATATAAAAATCGGGTTGTGTGCATTTCCATATTGAACTTTTTTTGTTAAATAAACTTTTATAATAGTAAAAAAAAAAAGAAATGAACTACTGATACACCTAATAAATACAATGAATCTCATAACCATAATGCCCAGCACAGAAACATACTATATATAATCTCACTTATATGATATTCTAGAACACGAAAACTACTCTAAGGTGGAAAGTATTATAAGAGTGGTTATCTCTTAGTAGGTTGGGGATTGTCACAAGAAGCCACCTGAAATAAATTTTTGGAGACACGAATATGTTCTATATCATGTAACTGTGTATTATGCTACAGTTATTACAACAGTATTACAGTATATTTAACAATATAGATGACTGATATAAATTTACATAATGCTGAATAAAATAAGTCAGCTAAAACTATACTTAGTTAATGATTACATTTATATAAAGTTAAGAGACATGCAATTCTAAGTTATAATATACAGAGATATATACTTAAGTGGAACAAGAAAGAAAAGTAAAAAATTGAGTACCATATCAAACCAGGGCAGTGGTTATATTTCTAAGGAAGGCAGACACAGTGATAGTGATGAAGCATGAGTAAGTGTTAAAGGGTGTTGGCAATTGTCTATTTCTTGTTCTGGAGGTGGTTAAATCAGTGGTTTACTTTGTAATAAAACACTGCATTATACAAAATAAAACCATGGTAAAATAGCATGTTTTAACTAAAAAGATGGATAGAAGCTAATTTTCCAAGTTTCCCTATTATAATTTCATTTTCAATTTGTAAAATTGCAAATTAGTATTTATTTCCAAGAATCTAGTACATGTATATAAATGTACAATAATGTGTAATAGATAATAAATAATATAATCATAATTTATATTAGAAACCCAGGGAAAGTTAACTTTATTTTTTAAAGATTTTATTTATTTTAGAGAGATGGGGTAGGGGTAGAGGAGGGACAGAGAGGGACAAGCAGACTTTAAGCTGAGCACGGAGCATGACCCGGGGCTGGATCCCATGACTCTGAGATCACGATCCGAGCTGAAACCAAGAGTTGTATGCTCAACCAACTAAGCCACCCAGACACTCCAGGAAAATTAACTTTAAAAGTAACATGAAGACCATTTTGAAGACAGGAAGAAAAAGTAGTTTAGGATTCTTCACTGAAAGCAGCATTTAACTTAAACTACTTAAACAAAAAAAAAGGGAATGTCAGCTCTTTTAACCAGGAAGTTCAAATGGGTGACTCCAAATTAAAGCATGGCTGGATGCAGTGATTCAAGTAATATTATGGGAAATCTGTCTTGACTTTGCTTTCATGATAGCAAAAATGAGTCTACCAACATAAAAACATGATGTAATTTTCCCCATCTTTAAAAACAAAAGCACTAAAACAATAAAATAAAACAAAACCCCAAAATAAATAGAAACAAAAGCACCTCCTATTAACACTTTTCCTGCCCCATCATCATCTCATTTCTTTGTTCCCCTTAGAGCAAGACTAGAGTTGTTCATAGTTTCTCCTTTGTTTCCTCCCCATTTTTTCCAAACCCATTCCAATCAGGTGCCCCTACCTTTCCAGGGAAGACGATTTTATCCAAGTCACCAGTGACCTCCATATTGCTAAATTCAATCAGCATTTCTCAGTCCTTATCTTACATTTGACACAATTAACAACTCCTGCATCTTTGATAACTATCTTCACTGGTTCCTAGGACAACACACAGTCTTGGTTTTCATTTTATCTTCTTGGACTCCCTCCCTAGTTTTCTTTGCTTGTTCCTCTTCCCCTTCCCATTTCTCAAGGTCAGAGTGCCCCAGGGCTCAGTCCTTGACCCTTTTCTCTACTTCTACTTAACTCCCTTTGTTATTTCAACTGGTGCCTTTGCTTTAAGTTACAACTTTATGCCAATGAATCTCAAATTTATATTTCAGATAAAGATCTCTCTTACAAAAGCCAGACTCAGACCTCCAACTCCCTACTTGGAGGTCTACATTAACACTTGCAGGTCTTGATAAACATCACAAACTTAACAAACCCAAAACCTGTTTTACCTGTAGCCTTCCCCAACTCAACTGATGGCAAACTTCATCCTTTGAAATGCTCAGACCCAAAACCTTGCTTGATTCTATATCCTATATTCCATATCCTATATCCAATACATCAGGAAATTATACTTGTCCTACTTATAAAATACTTCCAAAACAATTTCTCAACATTTCCACTATTTCAACTCTGGTCCAAGCCTGGATTATTTCACTAGCTTCCTAACAGGTATACCCGCTCTACCTTTCTACTCCTTCTTCAGTCTATTCTCCACATAGCAGTCAGAAGGATCTTTTAAAAATTTGTCAGATCCTGACACTCCTCTACTCAGATACTTCTAGTGGTTTCCCATTTCATTCAAAGCTGAGAGGCTCACAATGGCCTAAATAGGCTATGAACTGGCTCCCACTTAATTCTCTGTCTCCTTTTTCTTATTATTCTGCCTCTTACAGTTTTTGCTGCTCTTCAAATGTACTAGGCACAGTCCAACCTTAAAGCCTCTGGTCTAACTGTTCCTTCCAAATATCTTCCCTCCTTTAAGTAAGTCTTCTCAGATGTTATCTTCTTAGTAAGGTCTACCTAGATTATCCCATTAAATACTGAAACTGTTCTATCTCCCTCCTGCCACTCCTGCATTCTAAATTCCTTCAAACCCTATTCTCCCAGTCCCTTTTTCAACAGCACCTACTAATATACTATGTAATGTATTTGCTTATTGTGTTTATCATTGCTTTCTTTTGCTACAGTAAAAGCTCAGTGATCTTTGCTTTGTTTATTAATGTATCTCATGTGCCTGGAATGCTTGGCATTCAGTTAGTACTTACTAAATGTGAAATGATTGCTACTGTTTCTTTTAGGCTCATGAAAACCTTATGACTAATATCACCAGTCAAAGCACATGCATTTGATTGAATCCTGAATCAATTATCCTAGTGAAGAGGTTGAGTATTGAGTCAGCCAGGCCTCTCATGCACCTTCATGTGGAGTTAAGAAGAGGAGTGGTCAAACCTATCTGAACCTCACGAAATGATTTCCTCACAAGAACAAAAGACAGCATTAGCAAAAGAGGTAAGGGAAAGCATGCTGGACAGGCAAAACAGCACAACTGGAAGGAAGTACAGAATAGTAGTTAAGGGTGGTTAAGTGACAGACTCTGGAATCAGGAAGCCTAAATTGTATTTGAGCCATGCTACTTGCTAGCTGTGAGACCCTAAGCAAATTATGCTTCTGTTGCTTTAGTTTCTTCACTTATAAAACAGGGATAAGTAATAACTACCTCATAGAGTTGTAATAAGTATTAAAATAGTTTTAGGGGCACCTGGGTGGCTCAGTTGGTTAAGCGACTGCCTTTGGCTCAGGTCATGATCCCGGAGACCCGGGATCGAGTCCCACATTGGGCTCCCTGCTCGGCGGGAAGCCTGCTTCTCCCTCTTTCATTCCCCTTGCTTGTGTTCCCTCTCTGGCTGTGTTTCTCTGTGTCAAATAAATTAAAAGAAAAAAAATATTTAAAATAGTTTTAATGGGTATAAAAACACTTAGAGGAGGGCCTGGCATATAGTAAGCATTATAGAAACATTAGCTATTTTTTTGTTTCTGTTATTATTATTAATTGATGCAAAGTATTCCTCATTATAGCAGTTGTATCACAGCACTTAACACTTGGTGAGACACAATAAGAACTGCAGGGTGGCTTGCTTAATTCATCATCTTACCAAGGTGGTTTGCTTAATCATCTAATCATCTATACATCCACTAAACGCTTATGCTGTGCCTGGCACTTGACCAGTTCAGCCTATACGGAGGGCACAGTCTACTGTGCAGAGACATTTAGCAAATAAAAGCAATCAAGAGTTATAGGTGGTACTTTAGTTCCATTCTTCCTACAATCTCTCATCTTTCTATTCTAATACCCAATTTAGATACTAAGCCCTTAAAAGTCAGAGATGTCTTTTACTTTATATCATTATTAAGCATTCTCTAAAATGTTTAACTAAGCTCTAAACCCAATGTGGGGCTTGAACTCATGACCCCAAGACCTCATGACCAACTGAGCCAGCCAGGCACCCCAAGCATTCTCTAAATTTTTAATAATCATCATAATTCTAAGTCTAGTGGCAGCTCTTGATCCTGAGGCTTAATGCCATAGTACAATGAGGTATCTCATTTCTGTGGCAGCAGATGACTAGTTGGCCAGTTCAGTTTTGGGAATATGATCTACTGCTACATGGACTTTTTATATATGTTGTCTTCTACATAACCTGTGGAACCTACCATGATAAAGTCTGATGTACAAGGAGATGACTAGGAATCTTGAAACTGTAAGACGACGATGGATAAACCTCATAATATTTCACTCAGACACTCATGGATCACTATGTCACCATCTGAAAGTCAGACTAAATGAATGAAATAGTTGGTTGCCTTTTACTTGATTACCTTAAAATAAAAAGTTCCCCATCATTGGAGATAACAAAGAAAATACAACCACCTATTTTATTCATTTTAATCATTCACTTGCATGCAAGATCCCATGGAAAGTATTAAAAATATACTAATGAGTAAAGTATAATCCCTAACACTGATCTCAGTGTCTAATAGTTGAAGGGGACACAACTATAAAGATTTCTGAATGATATGGTAAGATTCGTTTGTTCATTCATTCATTCATTCATTCATTCAAATTACATTATTGCCTGACTAATCTGTGCCAGACACCACGGGAATATAACTGTAAAGAAGTCAGAAACAACTTCTACTCTTATGGAGCATAGTAGTGGCAGTGATGCTGATAAAGTTGATAGAGACAACCTCCAAGGTTTCTTCTAAATATGGGGTTGATTTATTTCCCCACAAATCAAGGTGTGATATATGACATGTCAAACTGGAGACACTAAACCGTGACCCACAACTACAGGTTGGGAAGAGGTTAGGAAGTATACAGAAAAGGAAGGGCAGGGGAAGGCAAGGCAGAAATAAAAGAAGGGGACTAATATAATAAACACTTGCACTGTTATTTTTCTTTTCATCTTATAAATAAAATACTTGAAGTTTATAGAGATTAAAAAACTTTCCTGGAATCACACAGTTAATAAAGAGCAGAGCCAGGGGGCGCCTGGGTGGCTCAGTTGGTTAAGCGACTGCCTTCAGCTCAGGTCATGATCCCGGAGACCCGAGATCGAGTCCCACATCGGGCTCCCTGCTTGGCGGGAAGCCTGCCTCTCCCTCTCTCACTCCCCCTGCCTGTGTTCCCTCTCTGGCTGTGTTTCTCTCTGTCAAATAAATAAAATCTTTAAAAAAAAAAAAAAAAAAAAAGATCAGAGCCAGAATGTGAACTTAGTCAGCAGTCTAGCACTGTTACTTCTTCATCTTTAGACAGAGAAGAAAAAAATGTTAAAGCAGAGGGGAAAAGAAGGAGATTAGGGAAAGCAGGTTAGAGAGGGCTCTGGATGATAGATGATCATTCAGAAATAGAATGAAACTCAAGCCCTTGTTAAAGAACTGACATGTTGCCCATCAAATATATTCTACCTTGAGTCTCAATTAAGGCAGCTCTGTTCTTGTTCAGCCAGATTTATTCTACTTCAAGACCAACCTCAATTTAGCTTCCCCATATCTATGACCAACATTTACTAATCTTTCCCCACCTCTAGCTTATAATTTCTTTGAAGAGGATTTAAAAAATCAGAATACTTAATTTAGGAAAATGAATGACCACATCCAAGTCCCCGAAATAGGTTGTTTTGCTGAAAACCATTACTCTGAGTTTCAAGAAGGTGGTGCTTGTCAAAAATGTATATTTCTAAACTCCATTCTATAGACTCTCTTGGCCAATGGCCTGTAATCTGCATTTTAAATAAGCCTGTCAGGTGGTTCTAGTAGAAAGTAAAATATACCAAAT
Organism: Spilogale gracilis; assembly: GCA_004023965.1. Classification (NCBI taxonomy): domain Eukaryota; kingdom Metazoa; phylum Chordata; class Mammalia; order Carnivora; family Mephitidae; genus Spilogale; species Spilogale gracilis. The sequence continues at coordinate 23,302 of PITA01020049.1, read as the reverse complement.
ACTGGGATTCTAAAGGAATGATTATAAAACCATGTTATTATCTGATCTGTCCAGTATTTTCTCAGGAAGCCACGTATCTTAATGGGAGGGCACATCCTTACAAAAGAGATAAAACGGAGCACTTGATAAGGTAAAAAAAAAAATAGTAAGAGCTCTTATACTGAGTTCTTTTCAGGGAACCTTTTATATCGTTTTTCTTACCACAACCTCATGAAAATTAGTCATTTTTCATATTAATAACTTGAGGTTCAGAGATGTTAACTTTTTTTTAAAAGATTTCATTTATTTGACAGAGAGAGGGAACACAAGCAGGAGGGAGTGGCAGAGGGAGAAGCAGGCTCCCCGCTGAGTAGGCAGCCCAACATGGGGCTCGATCCCAGGACCCTGGATCACAACCTGAGCCAAAGGCAGATGACCAACTGACTGAGCCATCTAGGCGTACTGAGAAGTTAACTCCTTAACTGCACTTAGGAAGTGACTCTCCTATATAATTCGTAAGTAGTAGAGCTTGGATCAAACACAAAACAACTTTTCAAAATTCTGCATGGGCATCTCTTCTTTCAGAACCTTGAAAACCACAACCCTGTGCCTCTAACCAAGTATACAACAGATATAGTGGGAGGGAGCAATAAAAAAGACAAGAAGAAAAGGGTAATAGTTAGCATGATTATTAAAATTGTAAGATTTCAGAGGAAAAGTTAAGATATAGATATGGAAGTGGGCATCTGAAGTGGAATGAATTAGAAGTGAAGTAGGTGGTGTCAAAGATATCAAAAAAGATGGGCGCCTGGGTGGCTCAGTGGGCTAAAGCCTCTGCCTTCGGCTCAGGTCATGATCTCAGGGTCATGGGATGGAGGCTGCGCCAGGCCTTCTGCTCAGCAGGGAGCCTGCTTCCTCCTCTCTCTGCCTGCCTGCCTCTCTGCCTACTTGTGATCTCTCTCTCTGTGTCAAATAAATAAATAAAATCTTAAAAAAAAAAAAAAAAAAGACCAAGAAGGATAGTGATGAATGTCCTAGTTGGCAAAACAATGCTCCTCACCCACAATGTCCATCTCCTAATTCTTGAAACCTATGAATATGCTTTACATGGTACACAAAGGACTCTGTAATTAAATTAAGGACTTAGAAATGGGGAGATTATCCAGGTGGGCCCAATGTAATCAAAAAAAGTCTTTCAAACTAAAGAGTGAAGCAGATGAGGATAAAGAGGGAGATGTGCCTATGGAAAAAAGGTCAGAGCAGTGCAATGCGGCTGGTTCCAAAGATGGAGGAGGTAAGCTGTGAGGCAAAGAATATCAGCAGCCTCTATAAGTTGATCAAGGTAAGAACAGAGATTCTCCTCCAGTGCTTCCAGAAAGGAATGCAGCCCTGATGATGTACGATTTTAGCCAATGAGACCTCTGTGTGATTCTTTTATTATTATGTTCAATTAGCCAGCATATAGTACCTCATTAGTTTTTGATGTAGTGATCAATGATTCATTAGTTGCATATAACATCCACTGCTCATTCACCACATGTGCCCTCCTTAATACCCATCAGCTCATTATCCTAGCCCCCACACCCCTCCCTTCCCTAACCCTCAGTTTGGTTCCTAGAGTCCAGAGACTCTCATGGGTTGTCTCCCTCTCTGATTTCTTCCCTTTCAGTTTTCCCTCCCTTCCCCTGTGGTCCTCCATGCCTTATGTTCCACATGAGTGAAACCATTTGATTGGTCTTTCTCTGCTTGACTTATTTCACTCAGCATAATCTCTTCTAGCTCCATCCATGTCAATACAAATGGTGGATATTCATTCTTTCTGATGGCTGAGTAATATTCCACTGTATATATGAATGACATCTTCTTTATTCATCTATTAAAAGACAACTTGGCTCCTTCAGTCTCATAAAATTCTCTATCAGTATTTTTTCACATTTTAATTACTGCATTTCTTGGTGTGGATCTCCTTCAGTTGATCTTGTTAGGAGTTCTCTGTGAGTCCTGGATCTGGATTTCTGTTTCCTTCCCCAGATTCGGGAAACTTTCAGCTATTATTTCTTCAAATACATTTTCTGCCCCCTTTTCTCTCTCTTCTGAGATCCCTATAATGTGAATGTTATTATGCTTGATGCTGTCACTAGGATGGGACCAAGAGCTCAAGCCTGGTTGGAGCGGGTGTGTCCACAGGAGAACTCAGGTGTGCGGCATGCTGTTAGTAAGGTGGGCTGGTTGCTGCAGGCTGGCGGGTCAGAGAGGAAAGTGGTGACTTCCACTTCTTCTGTCGCTGGAGAAGTTGCCCAAAGATACCTACCCCTCAGCACATACTCTACAATTAGTAAACAAATGCCCCTCATGTATACCCCAGGCTTTTCTCAAACCGCTGCTTCTGTGTTGTATTGCCACAGGGCTGCTGAGCTGACTCTTTAAGGGCAGGGACTTTTTTTCTTCTGGCCCTCCCTGCTCTCCCATGAGCCTGCTGATTTTTCAAGTTCTAGGTCTGGGCACCTCCGTGGCTCAGTTGTTAAGCATCTGCCTTTGGCTTACCCAGATTCTGGATGAGTCTCACACTGGGCTCCGTACGGGAAGCCTGCTTCTCCCTCTCCCACTCCCTCTGCTTGTGTTCCCTCTCTCACTGTCTCTCTGTATCAATTAAATATTAAAAATCTTAAAAAAAAAAAAACTAAACTAAAGTCCCACTGATTATAAGAACTTTTGAAATCCCACCCCTCTGGTTTTCAAAACCAAATGTTATGGAGATTCATCTTCCCCATGCAGACTCCCTGATGTGAGAGTCTGTTTCTCTCCCTTCTGTGCCTGCAGCAACCCTCCTTCCTGCTACAGTCCTATATACAGGTCCATTTAGTTCCCGACCACATCTCCACCCTTCCTACCCTCTTTGATGTGGCCTCTTCTCTACATTTAGCTGTGGAGAGTTTGTTCTGCCAGTCCTTGGGTCATTTTCTGGGTTATTTACACTGATGGAGCAGTTATCTAGTTATATCTGTGGGATGAGGTGAGCTTAGGGTCCTCTTACTCCACCATCTTCCCTGGAACTCAGTCTTATGGTAGTTCTATTTTTAATTCTTTGAGGAGCCAGCCTCCATACTATTTATCACAGTGCCTGTACCAATTTACATCCCCACCAACAGTGCACAAGAGTTCCTTTTCTCCACATCTTTACCAACACTTATTTCTTGCCTTTTGCTAATAGCCATTCTTTTTTTTTTTTTCCTGAGACAGAAAGCATGCACAAGTCAGCAGGGGTTAGGGGGCCAGAGGGAGAGGGGGAGAGAGAGAGAATCTTAAACAGTTTCCATGGCCAGCATGGGTCTCATGACACTGATACCATGACCTGACTCGAGACCAGGAATCAGACACTTAACTGACTGAGCCACCCAAAAAAAAAAGATACTGGATTTTGTTAAATTTTTTTATTGTATCATCAAATTTTGTTAATATAAATTACATTTATTAATTTTTGAATGTTAAATGTGCATTCCTGAGTGAGAAAAATCTCACTTGGTTGTAAGTCATTATTCTTCTCCTATATTGTTGTGTTTGTTAAAATATCATTTATAATTTTTGTGTCTCTAGCTATGGGGGATATTGGTCTGTAGTTTTCTTTTCTTATGATTCTTTGGTTTTGATAGCAGTGTAATGCTGGCCCCATAAAATGCACTGGAAAACATTCCTTCCTTTTCAAATTTTTGGAAGTGTTTGTGTAGAGTTAGTATTCTTTCTGCCTTAAATGTTTTCTGAAATTCACCAATGAATCCACTTGAACCTGTATTTTTTAGTAGAATTCTACAAATTCAATTTCTTTATTATGGCTTCTTTAGTAGTTACCACATCCTACATTCTTGCTTATTATCTTTCTACCCCCAGTAAGACATGTGTTCCATGACTGAAAAGTTGTTTTGTCTTTTTTTTTTTTTTTAAAGAAAATCTGTTTTGTACTCTGCTGTATTCTTAGCACTTAGTGCATGGCAGCATGGCACACAGTAAGTGCTCAATATACTGATGAATTAAATTATAAATGGGTACAAATATGTGACACTTTATCATGTTTTTAAATGTCTTTCAAATGCTCATGTATTCCCATATAGAAACTATTCTTTTTTGTTTAATATATATCTAGGATATATTTATTTATTAGACATTATATAATGAGTAGGTTATATTGTGAGTGTCTATGAATTTCATTATAGGAGAGTGAAGGAAGCCTTATAAAATATTTCTTCAAAAGAAGCATATTAGGGGGTGCCTGGGTGGCTCAGTTGGTTGGGCGACTGCCTTTGGCTCACATCATGATCCTGGAGACCCGGGATCGAGCCCCACATCGGGCTCCCTGCTCAGCGGGAAGCCTGCTTCTCCCTCTCTCACTCCCCCTGCTTGTGTTCCCTCTCTCAGCTGTGTTTCTCTCTGTCAAATAAATAAAAAAAGTCTTTTTTTTTTTAAAAAAAGAAGCATATTAGATTTGACAGACTGAGAATCAATGACTTCAGTCACATCAGTTAGTGAGAGAAGTATACAAGGGGCAATTCCATTGCTCTGGAAGTCCTCTGAAAGAGTTGCTCTTCCTGGAATTCTAAAAATATCCATCTGCAAATATCTGCATGTATTCTAGGACAGGAAAAGTTAAGGAGAGGAAGAAGTAATAATGACCATCAGTACCTTAAATGTATGTTATAGGGTATCCAAGAGAATTCAAACCTTTTTTTCAGGAGACCAGTCAAGTCAAGGGTGGTGTTAATTATGGAAAAGTTTCATATTAACAATGGAGAAACATTCAAAAGCCACTATACATCCTTGAAAGTAAAGATACAGATGGAATTTTGGCACTTCAAGACTGGGATTTCCCTTGACTGCCATCATCTACACTCCCTGGGTACATAGGAAAAGACTCAAGCAATCAAAAACCTGTTTTTCTTTGCTGTCTTGGATATAATGAAAAGAAAGCCCAGAATCATGAAAGTTCAAAGGATCAGAAGAAGGAAATCTTGGGCGCCTGGGTGGCTCAGTGGGTTAAAGCCTCTGCTTTCGGATCAGGTCATGATCTCAGGGTCCTGGGATCGAGGCCTGCTTCCTCCTCTCTCTCTGCCTGCCTCTCTGCCTACTTGTGATCTCTCTCTGTGTCAAATAAATAAATAAAATCTTTAAAAAAAAAAGAAGGAAATCTTATAATGATAAAAAGAATCAATAGCAAGATATGAAAATAAAAAAATGTAGATACACCTAATAATAGTACTCCAAAGTATATGAATCCAAAGCTGACAGAACTGAAAAGATAAAGGCAAACTGACAATGTTAGAGATTTCCATGCTCTTATCAATAATTGATAGAACAAGAATGTATATAGTTCTGCTCTCTTTTCAACTGATGGCTTATTTGTATTCCATGCCTTCTTTTTTTATAGCCAGACATATTAATCCTATATCATTGTGTTCAATGAACTTCCCTATACCACAGAAATGAGTTTTATATTTCTTCCATGACACAGAAAATTAAAAATAAGGTATTAGTTTCAATTCCTCAGATTTTTCTCCAAGAGCACATAGGAGACATAATTAGCACCTGGCACTTGAGCTATTCTTATGGTAATCAGGTTTTTTTTTAAATTCGTGTATTGTTGACATACAATGTTATATTAATTTTAGGTATAAAACACAGTGATTCAACAATTACATATATTATACTATGTATATCGTAAATGTAGTTGCATCTGCTACTATATGTTATTACAATATTATAAACTATATTCCCTATGCTGTAATTCTCATCCCCGTGACTTATTTATTTTATAACTGGAATTTTGTACCTTTTAATTCCATGCACCTATTTTGCTTTTCCTCCCACCTGCTCTGGCAACCACCAGTTTGTTGTTCGTAGTTATGAGTCTGTTTCTATTTTTTGTTTGTTTATTTGTTTTGTTTTTTAGATTCTACACATAAGTAAAATCATATGGTTTTTGTCCTTCTCTGTCTGATAAGATCCTTTAGGTCCAGCCATGTTGTTGTAAATGGCAAGATTTCATTTTTTTTAAGGTTGAATAATGCTCCATTACACACGCACACACACACACACACACACACACACACACATCTTCTTTACCCATTCATCTATCTGTGGACACTTAGGTCACTTCCATAACTTAGCTATTATAAATAAAGCTACAATAAAAATAAACCTACAATAAACAAATTAGTGTATTAGCATTTTGTTTTCTTTGGGTAAATAGCCAGTAGTAGAATTACTGAAATGTATGGTATTTCAATTTTTTATTTTTTGAGAAACTACCATATTATTTTCTATAGTGGCCACACCAATTTACATTCCCACCAACAGAGCACAAGGGGCCTTAAAACATAACACTTCAAATGTCCAGGTTTCAACTGAAAATTACTCATCATACCAAGAACCAAGAAAACCTCAATCTGAATGAAAAAAATTAAACCATTACATACCAGCACCAAAATAAGAGATATTAAAGTTATTTGACAATCTTAAAGAAACCAACATAAAAATGCTTCAGTGAGCAATTACAAACGCCCTTGGAGCAAATTTATAAAATAAAAACTCTCAGGAAAGAAACATAAGACATAGAGTAGAATTGGGCAGATATTTTTGAACTAGAAAACACAAAACTGAAATGAAAAAACCAACTGATGGACTTAACATCAGAATAAAGGGGACAGAGAAAACAAACAGTAAACTTAAAGACAGAATAATAGAAATTACCCAACCTGACAAAGAGTAATCAAAACAAAACAAAAAACCCTGAACACACTAAACAGCCTGGAACTGTGGGGCTGTAACAAAAAATCTATTATCATTGGGGCCCCATAAAGAGAGAAAAGAGGGTAAGGCTAAAGAAATAATGTCTGAAAATGTCCTAAATTTGGCAAAAGACATAAACCTACATTCAAGAAGCTGAACAAACTCCAAACAACAATATACCCTAAGAAATCCACAAGATACATCAAAGTTCTAAAACAAAAAACAAAAAAACATTAAAAGCAGCAAGAAAAACAACACCTTATCTATAGGGGGAAAACAACTCAAGTAACAGCAACAGCAGATTTATCATCAGAAGTCATGGAGGCCAGAAGAAAGTGGCATATTTTTCCACTGTTGAAGAAAACTTTTTTTTTTTTTCAATTTGTTCTATTGTTAAACCCAGACTTCTACGTACAGTAAAAATATCCCTCAAGAATGAAGGAGAAATCAGGACACTGTCCAATGAAGTAAAACCAAAAGAAATCTGTTGCCAGCATACATACTTTTAAAGAATACCTAAAGGAAGGTCTCTAAATAGAAAAGGACAACAGGAGGAATCCTGGAACACTAAGAAAAAGGCAGTAATAAAACAATAAAAAAAAGAAAAAAAAAGAAAAGGGCAGTAAGCAAAAATATGGGTAAGCAAAAGGCTTTCCTTCTTCTGCTGAATTTTCTAAATTGTGTCTGCTGTTTAAAGAAAAAAAAATATGGGGTACCTGGGTGATCCAATTGGTTAAATGTCTGCCTTTGGCTCACATCATGATCTCAGCAACCCGGGATGGAGCGCCATATCAGGCTCTCTGCTTAACGGGGAGCTGCTTCTCCCTCTTACTCTCTCTCTGTGCTCTGTCTCTATCTCTCTCTCAAATAAATAAGTAAAATCTTTAAAAAGAAAGAAAGAAATTGTAACACTGCTGTGCTTCTACATGGAGGGAATATTTAAGACAATTTATAATATAAATGGGGAAAGTAAGAAATGTAAAGAAAAGTAAGGTTTCCACATCTCACTTGAAGTGATAAAATGTAAACATGCATAAACTATGATAAGTTATTATTTATAATACAAAACCTAGAGCAATTACTATTAAACTATACAAAGGAGCCACTCAAAAAATACTATAATTAAAAACTGAATTCCAAAAAATGTTCAATGCTCAGAAAAACAGAAATAGAAAACAAGCAAAAACAAAAATAAAATGAAAGAATGATGTCATAACATACCAATAATTACATTAAATATAAATTATCTAAATATGTTAATTAAAAGACAGAAACAGGTAGTGTATATTTTTTAAAAAAATGATCCAAGTATACCCTGTGTAGAAGGAACTCACTTAAAACAAGTAAGTAGGTTGACTATAAAAGGATGGGAAAAGATATAACATGCAAATGTTAATCAAAGGAGGAGTAGTTATTATTAGTATCAGATAGAATTCAGAACAAAGAAAATTATCAAACCAAAAAGGGATATTACCTAATAATAAAGGGGCAAATCCATCCAGAACACACAGCAATCCTTAATTTGAATGAACCAAATAACCTGATGCAAAATATGTAAAGCAAACCCTTACTGAACAGAAAGAATAGACAAAAATCCACGATTACAGTCAACACCTCTCTTTCAGGAACTGATAGCACAACTAGTAAGAAAATAAACAAGAATCTAGAAAAATACAATAACACCATCAACCAACAGAATGTAATCAAAGAGTATTTATAAAATACCCTACCCCAAAATAGCAGAATAAACTTTTGTTTCAAGTGCCCATGAAACATATGCCAAAACAGATCATATCTAGGCCATAAAGCAAATTTAAATATTTGCAACTGTGTGTTCTATGACTGCAATGAAAGAAATAATTAGAAATCAAAGATAGAAAGGAAAATCACCAAACACTTAGAAACTAAACATATTTCTAAATAATCTGTGAGTCAAAAAGGAAATCTCGAAGGAAATTTATAAATACACCAAACTGAATAAAAATGAAAATACAACAGAGACATCTGGGTGCCTCAGTCAGTTGAGCATCTGATTCTTGGTTTCGGCTCAGGTCATGATTTCAGGGTTGTAAGATCAAGTCCCAAGTTGGACTCTGTATGGTGCATTTAGTGTGCTTGATTGTCTCTCCCTCTGCCCCCCTCCACTGCTCTCTCTCTCTAAAATAAATAATAAGATATGTTAAAAAATGAATATACAACATATAGAAATTTGTGGTATACAATGAAAACAATGCTGAGAAAGAAATGTATAGCATGAAATGTTTATATTTTTTTAAAAGAGGAAAAATCTCAAATTAATAACATAAGCTTCCATCTCAAGAATCTAGAAAACATAGAGCAAAATAAATCCTAAACAAGCAGAAGGAAGGAAATAAAAACAGGAATCAATGAAATTTAAAACAGAAAACCAATAAAGAAAAATCAATGAAATAAAAATGTGGTTCATGATAAGATCAATAAAATTGACAACTCTTCAGAAAGACTGACAACAACAAAAAAAGGACACAACTTCAATATGAAAATGGAAACAGGATATTACAAAAAACCTATACTTACAAACAACAAAAGGATAATAAGGGAATTTATGAAAAAACTCTACACATTATATTGACAAGATGGATGACATAAACCAATTCCTTAAAAAGTATGAACTAACCCAACTCTTCCAATATGAAATAGATAACTGAAATATCCATAGACTGTTAATGAAAATGAATTCATAATTTTAAAGCTCCAAAAGAGCAATACTTATGCCCAGATGGTTTTACTGGAGAATTCTACTGAATGTTTAAAATTAACATCAATTCTATATAATCTCTTACAGAAAATGTGAAGGATAATATTAAGTTAATATTACCTGTATACCAAAGACAGTAACAAAGAAGGAAACTAAAGGCCAATACCCCTTATAAAATGGCACAAAAATCCTTAACAAAATATGAGCACACAGAATTTGGCAATATATGGTAAGAATTATACACCATGAACAAGTAGAGCTCATTCTAAGAATGCAAAACTGATTCAGTATTTGAAAACAATTCAATATTTGAAAATCAATCAACATAATCTACCATATAACAGGCTAAAAAACAATGACAATCCTCAACTGATGCAGAAAATGCATGTGGCAATATTAAACCCACATTCATGTTAAAAACTTCTAGAAAAAATATAGGAATAAAGGAGAACCTCCTCAATGTAATAATCTACTAAAAACCTATAGCTACCATTACTCTTAAAGATGACAGACTGAATGCTTTCCCCTAAGATGGGGAACAGTCCAAGATGTCAGCTTTCACAGCTCTTATTCTACAAAGTAATGGTACTAAGTAAGTTCACACACTACCCTTGGTAAACATACAAAAATCAACTGCATTTCTATATACTTAGCAATGAACAATTAGAAGCTAAAATTTAAAACACAATACCACTTGTAATCACTAAAAAAAAAAACCACTTAGGTGTAAATCTAATAAAACATATATAGGACTTGTATGCTGAACACTATAAAACACTGATTAAAAAATGGCAGCTCTAAATAAATGAAGATTCCATTATTCATGGATTGGAAGATAACACCACAGTAAAGATGTCAATTCTCCCCAAATGCAATTAATGCAACTCCTATCAAAATCCTACCAAGATTTTCTAAAGAGAGAGAGACCAACCAAAACAGAACAAAAAAAAAAACCAAACCAACAAACAAAAAACTAGACTCTTAACTACAGAGAACTGATGGTTACCAGAGTATGGGGAGGGGGCAAAAGAGAGGGTTGGGTGAAATAGATGAAGGTTAAGAGTAGTTGATATATCATGGTGAGCACTGAGTCATGTACAGAATTGTTGAATCACTAAGTTGTACACTCAAAACTAATTTAACACTGTATGTTAACTATACTGGAACTAAAATTAAAATTCCAGCAAGATGTTTTATGGTTACTGACAAGTTTATTCTAAACTGTATATGTAAAGAAAAGGAACTAAAGAGTTAAAACAATTTTTTTTTAAGAAGGGTAAATTGGGAGGGGTGCCCAGGCAGCACAGTCAGTTAAGCGTCAGATTCTTGGTTTCAGCTCAGTTCATGATCTCAGGGTTGTGAGATGGAGCCACAGCGAGGAATCTGCTTGAGTTTCTCTCGCCGTCTGCCCC